>JAOBRD020595976.1:0-15830 GCA_027575215.2 Hydrozoanthus sils
GTACACTGGTTGATGTATTCTCAGTATGAAAATCTAAACATTCTGGTGTGGAAAAGCAAAATGCCACAGAACAATGGGAGGTTTTTACTCGGACCATTACTTTAAAATAACCCATTAATGAGAGAAAAGACTGTGTTAAAAGGAAACACACGTCCTAATTTCCGTCCTTCCGTACTCAAAGTGAAAAAAGGAAAGATATTGCATTAAGATTATTTAACAATTGTTCGCCGAAAAAATATTCACTACCCAGATATTCAGTGAGTCTGGGGTGAATAATTGTTTTAGTAAATTGAATTACTCATGATTATCATGAGTGGTGAACACTATGCGTGAACATAAAGGTGAACACTATGCGTGAGTGCACAAACATATAAGTATTTAGAAAAATACAAAACAAACTTTGAAAAAACATTTTCAGAATTTTAATTAAAAAGGCCGTCGTAAAGTTGATTGGACGCCGCTTAACGTTCATTTTACAATAACTTAACTTCCGGGATGAACTTTTTGTACTAGTACATAGTTCATATGGGATATCAATAACCTTTGCGGTAAGTTTAAGAATGTCAATATGCCTGAAAGCAACTCTTTCTATTTTGCGCTGCATCTTTTAAATTAAGACATATTTGAACTGCAAAGCAAATAACATATGAATTTCTTTTTAAGCCTCGCCCAATGAAATAAACTCAATTTCTGTTTTGTCCAATTTGCTTGCGGACACAGGTGTTTTGAAAGTTCTGTGTGTTTTAAATAATATTGTATTTTCTTTTTTTTTCACTTTTGATGTAAATTAAAGTTGCACGATTTTTGGGGGTAGAAATAGGCCAATAACCATTTTGTTTTACAGCTGAGTTTTATTTGCTTTTCTCCAGAATTAAGAACCTATTTTAAGAACCTAAAAGACTTAAAATTGTGTTAACTACCATTTATATAAGAACCTGTTGTTTTTTTATGGGGGGGGGGGGAGTTTAGGGTACTAGTACTTCCATCTGAAAATGTACTCATGTAGGGTTCTTACTCCCTGGATTTCAATCTCTAGAAACAAAGGAAAATTTCGTTTAAAATTGAGCTTCGAACAAACTTTTTTTTCAATAACCAATTCAACTTTAAATATTCTTAAACTGATTTTGCTGCGAAGTTCGATTTTTAAAATCAGTTTAATCAACTCAAGCGCGGGGCGGTGCGGGTTGATTTTGTAACAATGAATGTACATGGAAACTTTAGGCTCATTGGTTGGAAAGAAGTCATGAACTTTTTAGTCTTATTTGTGAAATTTAATTCGATGAATTCGAAGAAGTTGTGGCTAGAAAAAGTTAAACAAGGGCTTGTTTTTTATCTTTAGACAAATCTTTGGGAGTTTTTTCATGCATGCGCGCGCGCGCGTGGGTGTCTTGCGAACATGAATTTGTCAACATATACAAAGTATATGGCTATATTGGCTTATTGTTTTCTCAACCAATCAGCACACGATAATTTAAATTCACTTCCAGAACAGGAAAAATCGAAAAAGCCAGCTGTTCATTCAATTACTTTGTATTTTTCTATATTAGCCGCTTGAAGACACCGTATACATGACAGAGTGCGGACAAAAATCTTGTGAGTAAAATTGTTGTGTGAAACTGTTAAAAATATTTTCATCCCGTCGGCCTTCGTGGCACTTGTTCCTTTTGATTGTTTACTCTAATTTGCCTGTTCATAATTTAATCGATGAAGACGCTTTGTACTCCTTGGTGTATATAATATCAATGACAGTGGGATCTGCTTTGTAGGACTTACTTTATTCGATTATTGTTGCCTCTTTTTTTCGCAGTTAAGAATTCGGAGTTGCTGCTCTTTCTCAATTAAATATCAAAGGTAATTTTCGATAAAGATGTCGGCGGACTTTTATAAATCTGTTAACTATATTTTGCTGCCTTTCGAGGATTTATCACTAACTAATTAAGGTTTGTTCGTCTATAAACTTGTAGGCTGACTGGCTAGGCAGGATGACAGAACTAAAACCAAAGGTTAAGTTTTTAGATCGCCTGTCAATGTCGGCTTTTCCCGTTACGACATTTGGACATTCAGCTATTGCCAGAATACTACAAAGATATTACGACTCAATTCCACTTTTTTGTACCTTTTTTGCGATCATTTTTCTTACAATTTATGCAAGAACAGAAAACAAGTTACTCAGCCAACTGCAACAACCAGCTTGGTTAACCTAGGCAGTTGGCTGAAAATACTTTGCAGAACGTTTTAATCTATATAAGGATTAAACGATTATTATAATCATAAATCAGTTATGTAATGTTTTACGAATACAGAATGCTTGGTCCATAAGTCAAACCCTCGTTATGACAGTAAGGACCTCGCGATTTGTATTCTTTTTATTTTTTATATTTCTTTTGATAATATGGCCTTATGGGACGATATAGTCATAGGCCCATGCTGCAAAGATTGGGGTTCTTAAATATTGCTTACTTTATTCTTTTACAGGCCTGTTGGAAGTGGAGGAGGGGGGAGGGCAAGGTGCAGCAGAATCCCCTCCCCCACCAGTAATTTTTTGCTATTTGCAGTATTTGTGTTGTTAAGAGGGGGTGATGGGTGTGTTCAGGGAGGGGGGGCATAATAGAAAGAGGGATATTTCAAAGGCTTGTGGGAGGCTCGAGTTATAGTCTATGCTGAAGCCTGGCGTGTAACTATAGGCAAAATGAAAAAAAAGTTGTTGGTTTTTCATCTTGTGATAGTTATTGCTATAGCCTGTGTGGTGGCTGTCTTTTTCGTGGAGACCAAAGTGTCACCTTAAGACTTGAACGCTTGAGTGAAGAAATGACGAAGAGAGAGTTTCTCTACTTCCTCTCCCCAAGCCCTTTTTTTGCTCGCACATTTAACATCCCGGCCTTGTCTTTCCCCAAAAAAACAGCAGCTATGCAGGCTAAATTATTACAGAACTTATACAATTGTGTATTAAATAATATACTTTATTATTGAATTTTTCTGTGCATGTGCTGACAATTTATATTTCATGAAATTGTTCTAATAATAATAAACCCAAGTTATGGGTTTTAAAAACTCTTTTTTAATTTCAGTGTTAAAAATGTATGGAGCAGAGTGCCTGTGGATAATAAGGAGTATACTACAATAAGCATAATATTATATTTACCATATAATATACGACATATAATTATATACACACAAAATGAAGGAAACTGGAGAGGCAGAGCGTATCCCATTACATGAGAAATCTACTCTAGATGATCAACTGTTTGACGGCACCAATAATTATCAGAACCCAAAAACCAACAAGAGAAGTCGAAGATGTTGTTGCAACGTCTTGCCAAAACGTTACATCATTGCTGTTTTGTCAATGCTTGGATTTTGCAATGTATATGCATTGCGCGTGAACCTGAGTGTTGCATTAGTTGCTATGATTTCCAACACTACAGTTGTTAAAGATGGAAAGAATGTAATAGTAAGTAATGATAATGATAATTTTAAGTACTTTGCTATGTATTATTCTTAATAATATGACTGAGAAAGTAAAAGCCAAAACAGAAATGTAAAATTGTGCCAATATTCGAACCTTTATTTTGGTTCTTCTTCTTCATCTTCTTTATTCTTTATCATTAGTAACATAACTCAAGCCAAGGCATTCTTAAGAGATTCAGAAACATGTTGTTGCATGTTTACTTACCTCTAATTTCTTTAAAAAGAAGAAGTTCTTAATGATATGATGCAATTAAACATTGTGTTATGAGCTAACGTTGCCTGAGTAACAAATTAAGTTGATTAAAAAATTGAATTTTTAAATATTTTTTTTTAATATTTTTGAGAACCAATTAAACAAACTTTTGCTCTAAACGAAATAGAGGAATAATTCTTAATAGTGACCAATTTTTCAAAATAATCTGATGACAACAACAGATAATGAAAAAAGAAAATCTTGGTTCAATATAATTACAAAGTTAGCAATAGCTAGATCATATTAGGTATATCAACAATGCAAGCTCTTGAAATTGCTTATATTGAAAAATATATCAGCAAATAATATAAATTTAGTGAAATCAACCCTCAAAGTATGTTAATAGCAAAGATAATATTAAGTGAGTGAAATTCTTTGATGAACAGAAAAAAGAGCATTTCAAACAATATGATTTAAATGTTTATTAAGATGTAAAAAGATTTGAAATTTGTTGATTTATAAGCATTTCTTAGTTTAGTTATTTAATTTGCTTTTAGAAAGGTCAGTGCTTGTGATGTAAGGGTACAGAGGCCAGGTTTTGCATATTGATAGAGAGCATTGTAAGATAATTTATATCTAGCAATTTTGAATTTAGAAGAGTGTATGGATAAAGAAGATAAAGTGCAATAATATGCTTCATAGTTAGTGTCTTCTTCCACTTCCCCATTGTCAACAATGCCAGCTATTGCATTGCTTTAACTTCCTATGATTTGTAAAGTAATGTACATATGTTAATGAATGTAACCCAAATCATACCATTGTTTACTGTGTTATGATTTATTGTATAGGATGAACAGGGAAGAGCCAGCAATGAATAAGATTCGTATCATTAATATTCTTTTGTGCTGATTTTAGGTTCCACCAGAGTTTGATTGGAACACTAAGTTACAAGGTAGGTTTATAACCTTATTATTATCTTTAATACTATATAATGTATTAATTACCCTTTTAACCCCTAAGAAACAATCAACATTGAGTTGCCCCTTGCACCCTTAGTGCTGACATTGGTATTGGTATTGGCTGGAATTAGTATTGGTGCTGGTATTAGTATTGATGTTGGTAGGTATTGGTATTGGCCAGTATTATTATTGGTGCTGGTACTAGTATTGGTGTTGGTAGGCATTGGTATTGGTATTAGTATTGGTAATGGTATTGGTACTCGAATTTGTATAGTTGGTGTTGGTATTGGTTATGGATTTTGGTAGGTATTGGTATTAGTATTATTAATTAATGATACTGGTATTAGTAATGGTAAAGGTAATGGTATTAGTATTGGTAATGGTATTGGTGTTGGTATTGGTAATGGTATTGGTACTGGTATTTGTATAGTTGGTGTTGGTATTGGTTATGGTATTGGCAGGTAATGGTATTGGTATTAGTATTGGTATAAGTATTATTAATTAATGCAACTAGTATTGGTAATGGTGTTGGTATTGTTAATGGTAGTGGTATTAGTATTGGTAGTGGTATTGGTTTTAATGTTGGTACTGGTATTGTAATTATTTGTTTTAATGGTATTGGCTTTGGTATTAGTATTGGTTTTGGTATTAGTCAAATGATATTGTTATTGGTATTGATATTGATGTTGGTATTGGTAATGGTATTGGTATTAGTATTAATGGTATTGGCTTTGGTATAGTATTGCTTTTGGTATTAATAATGGTATTAGTATTGGTAATGGTATTTTTCTTAGTAATGATACTGGTATTGTTATTAGCATTAATAGTATTGACATTGGTATTGTATTGGTTTTGGTATTAGTAATGGTATTAGTATTAGTATTGGTATTGGCATTGGTATTGTATTGGTTTTGGTATTAGTAATGGTATTAGTATTGGTATTAGCATTGGTATTGGTATTGGTAAGGGTATGGTAATGATATTGGCATTGTTAATGATATTGGTATTAGTAATGATAACTGGATTGGTAATGGTATTAGTATTAGTAATAGTATTGGTATTGGTACTGGTATTGGTATTAGTAATTCGGTACTGGTATTGTTATTAGTATTAATGGTATTGACACTGGTAATAGTATGGGTTTTGGTATTAGTGCTGGTATTAATATTGGTATTGTCTTGGTTTTAGTATTGGATATTTGTGTTTGTATTGTTATTGGTGTTGGTATTAGTTTCAGTACCGGTATCTTTGTCACTGTCAGTGTTGTGATGGCGTTGGTATAGGATAGGTATGGATGTCAGTGTAGATATTAATATCTTGATCAATGGAGTCAACAGCTAGCTGTGTCTTAATCTGTTGCAGGTGTTGTACTTGCAGCTTTTTTCTATGGCTACCTTTTAACACAGTTTCCAGGAGGTTTGCTTGCACGGAAGTTTGGCGGAAAGAACCTCTTTGGTATTGGTATACTGTGCACTGCCCTCTTTACACTTTTGACTCCCATAGCTGCCAGACAACATGTGGCCGTGCTTATTTTCCTTAGAATACTGGAAGGACTATGTGAGGTAATTAAGAATTAGTTAATATATGGTAATTAAGAATATAAAATTAATATATATACAAGTCATGAGAATTCATAAACAAATCAAAAAACCATGTTAGAACCTAATGATTGTTGAATTGTGCACAACCCTGTATCTGTGTTTAATCAGTGGTGCAGTAGCTGAGCTTTTAGCATGTTCAGCTCATAATGGTTGTGAAATCGAGCCCCGACCAGATCACTTTGTTGTGTCATTGAGCAAGACACTTTACCCAACTTGTTCCAGTCGACTCAGCTGCATAAATGAGTACCAGTTCTGCTGCCTTGGATTGATTAGTGTCCTGTCCAGGGGGAGTAAAAAAATCTCACCCACTTAACACTATGGGAACCGGAGATAAGCACCAGGCTGATTGACCACGAGGACTCAAGAAAAAATTTAGGTTTTTAGTTATTTTTCTTAAACCATATTAAAGTTACCAAATTTCTTAACCATTTTCTTAACTTGTAGCAGTTCAATGAACACAAGTCATTTTTTTTAGCTTGTTATGAAAAGTTTGTGTTTTTTTCTTATCGAATAAGTTGTAGATAACAACTGTCAGTAAGAGGTTGTGAACTAGATTGTTGTTGCGAGGGATTGCGAGGGATGCTGGCAACAAATCACTGGTACCCCTGCTTTACCTGTATGTGTGATTTAACTCTGTAGGGTGTGGTGTTCCCAGCTAACCATCAAGTCTGGAGCAAATGGGCACCCCCTTTGGAAAGAAGCAAACTGGCAACCATTTCAGTATCTGGTATGTAAATTGAAATCATTCAACACTCAGTATGAACTAGTGAGAAAACTATGCTTAACCCTATCCGACACAGGAGGGGGCACTTTGTTCCCCGTGATGAGCCCAAAGATAGGCTTAATAAAGCAACGTGAGCATTTAGCAAACTCAAGAATATCAGGAAGTCTAAACAATACAACCTCATGACAAGCCTGGACGCGTTTCCCCAGATTCTAAATTCCTTTCTGATGATGACGAACTCGGGAAGACAGGAG
This sequence comes from Hydrozoanthus sils, assembly GCA_027575215.2. NCBI lineage: Eukaryota > Metazoa > Cnidaria > Anthozoa > Zoantharia > Hydrozoanthidae > Hydrozoanthus > Hydrozoanthus sils. The sequence continues at coordinate 7,200 of JAOBRD020595976.1, forward strand.
CTTCGCTTTGATAGCTGCTATCAAAAACTTATGAAAGGAAGGGAACAAAGACGGCAGAACAGATTAAAAACCCAAGATTAAAGTTTGCACTATTTCGCACTAAAGACAGAAAGCTTGATATATGCCGAGTTCAGAAAATTATGTCACCTTGACCCAGGACCTTCTTTCAGAGCAGTACTCGGTCACTCCTTGGCCTTTGAAATTTTCGAAGCGAAAAATAGTGTTCTGATTCAAAAATTTAAATCCCTTCGTTTTTCTCAACGTCAAAAGCACAAAGTGGACGAGTTTTACTTATTTGTGATGTGTATTCTTTAGTCAGCAAAACGTTAGTTCGTTTCTGCAATTTTTTGTTATTTTTTTACTAATTTTATTCTTGATTTATTCGTGCCAACACTGTGTAATCTGTCCTTGCTGAGGTAACAATTAAAGGTTTGAACTCAGTTTCTTTTCTCTACTACAATTTTTATTATCCAGGAACACATTTTGGTACAGTTATTGCGATGCCTTTATCCGGTGTTTTAGCTGAGCAGTTCGGGTGGCCGTCGATATTTTACTGTTTTGGTAAGAACTCTAAACTTGCATTTTACGAGATGAACATTCAGCTTATCATTAAACCACAACGTCATCTGAGTCGCAGTTGCCGAGCGGTTAGCGTGTTCGACTCGTAATTCTAGGGTCGCGAGTTCGATTTTAATATTCTTTTGTGCGCATTCGAATTAGCCTTTCTAGCCTCGTTCGTGAGGTTAACTTTGAAAAGAATATATTACTCAAAGCGAGGCCAGTAGGGCTACTCTGAATGCACACAAAAGGGTGTAAATAACCGCCATTTATGAAGAAGGTCTGTTGGCAATGTAATCTTTAGTTATATGAAATGTCCGCATTGCCTTTCGTTAGGACTAGAAGCCAACTCATGCATTTATCAGCTTATATAGCTTTTATTATACGATGTTAGCCAAGAAAGCTATAGCTAGATCCATAGCAATAGAGTCTATATCAAAATGTTAACCATTCCCAAGGACTCGTAACTGGAAATGACTTGAATTGATTGACGTGCGCGGCCTTTACTTCCTGTTGACAGATTTGTCTGCATGTCCACTGATTTGCCCATCATAACACCAACCTTTCCGATTCTTTGCAGTGACTGAGTTAAAGATACTACAATTCATACAAATGGGTTAAATTTCCCGGGCGCCGCCATTTTTTTAAATGTAACGTGTTAAGGTTACAGTGCCAGTCTCCACTCTCTATAGATACAGAAACACGTCACATTTCAAAATGGCGGCGCCCGGGAAGTTCAGACTGTGGAAATGATCGAAATAAGTTACTTGGCGTTCATAATATGCACAGAATTGTAAATTGATTTGTTTGCTGATATAGACACAGACTTAAAGTGCTAACAAAGCAAAATCTTAAAGCTAGTTTAAAATATCTAAAATTTAAGTTTGACCCATATAGTTTCCGCTGGGACACTTGTAACCGGTTTTAAAAATAAATTTTGCGGAGAATTTACGAAGATGAAAGTTTAGCGCCAAAGCTGCGAACACTTTTTAAGCTCATTAGATATGTGTGATGTCACATGGTGTCATGGCGCAGTTTGCATGGCTGATGGCCCAGTATTTGAGCAAAAAACTCGCTAGTTCGCTATAAACGCTAATATAGAGCAGCTTGGAGTCCTTTCAAACCATGTGACGTCATAAAGCGCTGTCGTATGTTTTTAATTTTGTTCGCACTGAATGCACTTTTTGAAAGTTTGTTTTACGGACTCTAAACACTTTTAAAAAAATATCCATTACGGTTGAGTATAAGTGTTGAAAAGGCTCTTAGAGATATAAAAGCACCAATGACAAAATGGCTTCAGTAGCATTTTAACAAAAATTTTATTAATGCAGGCCTACCTTCTTCCTTTTAAAGTGACAAAAAGCACAAAACTAATTGAATTCCAATTCAAACTATTACACAAACGATTGCCAACAAACAGCTATTTCTACAAAATTATAATCAAAGACAACGAACGTCGTTCTTTCTGCAAAACGCAGAAAGAGCAAATTACACACCTCTTCTGGGACTGTGAACATGTAACTCTTCTATGGAACAGAATAGAAAAAATGTTAAAACGACAAAACATTGTACATAGAAATTTTAATATAGACTTCGTAACGGCACTTGGGCTTAGTCAACAGAGCAAATCAAAAAAAAATTCTTTACTCAGTTTCTGTTTTCTTGTGGCAAGACACTATATATGGAAATGCCGCACAAACAGAAACATGCCTACACTCAAAGCTTATCTATACAACAAATTTTATCAATTGGAATGCTCTGAAAACGAAAACCTTCGCAACGAAATCAAAGATAAGTTTCCCTTTTTCAAATTATAATCTTTAGTCGCATCCTTCTCTTTGCAACCTCCAATCTCCCCTGAAATATTCGAAATTGTTAGCTTCAACTTAACATTTTCATCGCAGTTTTTACATTGCCGTTAACACACATAGTTAATGTCATTTTATATATAGCATTCTTTCTTATAAGTTTCTGATAATTCTTTATTTACCCATAGATGTTGTATACATCATGTAAAAATTGTAAGTAATACTAATTAAAGTTAAATAAAAAAAATTAAATAAAAGTTTTATTCTAGATCAAAAATGTTGTAAAACCGAGGATCTTTTTAAATTATTCAAAGTTTTCCCATGTTGATACAAATAATACTTGCCTTGCTTCTAACGCCTTCATTTTCGCCATTGTAGGAGCGCTTGGCGTGATTTGGGCTTTCTTGTGGTTTGGAATCGTAAAAGAATCTCCGGAAGATGACCCAAAAATCTCTCCAGAAGAACTTCACTATATACAAAAGAGTTTGGCTGGCGATGCCAGCAGTCATAAGGTACCACTACATAACTGCTCACTCGTACGTCGTACGTTTAACAAAATCCTGTCAGACTTAAACTCTTTGAGTGTTTAGTAACACACACTGGATGAGATGATGCAAACTTTAAAGTTATAATTTTACATGTTAGTTTTATTTCATTTTGTCGAAAGGATATTAGCAGAATTCCTTGGAAAGCCATTTTCACGTCCCTTCCTGTTTGGGCAATCGTTGTGGCGCATTTCACCGAAAATTGGGGTTTCTACACCATGCTTACAGAATTGCCATCTTATCTGAAACACAGGCTCCATTTTGACCTGAGTAGGGTAAGTGGTCTTTCATTAAATACAACTAATTAAGTACTTATTTATGTTTGCGAAGGAGTAGGCGGATTTCATTGTTTACATAATAAAGCATCAATCTAACTTCCACATTCGAACAAAATAAGTCGAAAATTTGTCACTTAACTTTTCATAATTTACAGTAACTGTATGAAGTTGAGGCAACTCTAGCCACCCAGCCATACCAATCTTTGTAATTTAACAACTTTGGAAGCCTCGTTTCTCTCAAAGTATTCTGTGTATCGAGCCTAAACTTTCAGTGATTATTAACTTTGTAATATACTATCGAATTTTGGATTCATTTTGTCGCATTTTGCAATTATGATGCGCTGGATTTAGTCTTGCATGGCGACAGTTACTAGATTTGCTTAATCTGTTTTTTTGCGTGAAAAGGGTCTAATTTTCCATAGAGAATATCGAGTTGTACGGAAGACAAGGCTTTGCTAACCTGCTTAAACCAACAAGGAAATTTTATAATTATAGTTTTCGTTTAATTTTGAAATAACGCTTTTGATTTTAGATCAAATTACATTGTGAAGGAAAGAGTTGAAGTCATAGATAAAAAGATCGAAATTTCCCGAAAGGCTTTGCTAAATAGTTTAAGCCAACAAAATAGAGATTTTTGATGCTAGTATGATTTAAGACCAAATTGCATTCCCCTCAGTACATTTGTCACTATAGATCTTACGAGTATAGCAACGACATGATGATAATATAACAACATTTCTAAAGCGCAGATTTATCGATTACCATAAAAATGTTCACGTCCGCTGCTTTCAAAATTTCTAAAAGGAAATAAAATATACTAAATTAAAAAAGATTGAAATAGGGAAGAAATGTTTAAGTAAAGGCTTTCTTAGGAAAATGTTTTATGACATACATCTTTCTCATAAATGACAGTAATTTCAATATTTTTTCGTCTATTTACAAAATTGCCCAGTTGGCCTCGTTCATGAGCTAAGTATAGGTATTCGCATGGGGTCGAGTAAAGCGACTCGGGAAAATTGGAAAAAATTGAAAACACAAGTGATATTAATCCTAAATTTTACGAGGAAAAGATTAAAGAAATGTTACTCGAAGCGAGGGCAAATTTGAATGTAGACAAAAGAATATTGAAGTGACTGCCATTTATGGGAAAGATCTATGACAATAATAAGAAACAGTTTTTACTCTTTTTGTTGGGTTTGATATTACTAGAACCTGTTTGCAGGTGAATGGGTGTTTTTTTAGCGCGGAAAACTCATATGGCGTGGTATTCCTGCCATCTTGGATTTCGTATCGACCGGCATTGGGTGGAATTCATTTATTCTTGTTGTATTAACCGGCAGGCCGGGTTCGTGTCAGCTCTTCCGTACGTGGTGATTATGATCACAGCTCAGATTGGTGGCCGAATAGCAGATTGTCTCAGAACAAAAGAAATTCTAAGTACTACCAACGTACGGAAATTGTTCAACTCTCTGGGTAGGTGAAGTGACTTGCATGTCAATTCTCAGCTTTATTTAAGAACTTACTAGTACGCGTTAAACAAAACGTCACGTTTAAAGTGTATATTTTGTGGTGCAGTTTTGTCTTTGGTTTGAATATTATCCTCCTATTTTTTCCAATTCATTATTGTACATTACCATATCCAAAAACAAAGGAAAACAAAATTTAAACCAATGATAAGAGTGAACCACAACACGTATACCCGAACCATGTAACTTAGTCTGTTAGAAAGGTTTTCGTAAAAGAAAAAAGTGTCGTTTAATTCATTAAAATAACTTTTAGTTGCTGACATAATTGGGTTTTTCAAATATTACGGGGACTCCAATGGGATAAATTACAAAACAACAGTGAAAATAAGTTTTTGTTTGCGTTATAGTTAATTATAAACGATTGTGCAAAGTTTCAGGATCGTTGATCTGGTGTCACAAAAACATAATTGTTGACCTTTCCACGTGTGAGTACCTGATATGACGTCATAACTTTGTTAATTTGCATGTTTGATAAACTTTAAGTTATCTCAGCAACCAAAAGAGTTATTTTAATGAAATGGCCGGACGACAATTTTATTCTTTTTCAAAATTCTTTCTAACAGACCAAATCCCATGATTTGGGTATATACACTTTAAATTCTTGATGTTATCCCATTCAGCCTTAAATGACGTCACATGACGTGTTGCTAAATTTTCCCAACTAGAACCCATACTTGTCATGTTACCGATTTAGGAGAATTCTGCTTTTCATCTTTAATAGTTGAGCGTATTTGATCAATTCCCATTTTCTCATTACCAGATTCTTAATTTTTACGAGTTTGTAAGGAGAAGTTATTTAACCGCCGCCAGGTTAGCCCAGTTGCTAAGGCGCCAGTCTGCCGTGCGGGAGGACTGGGTTCGATTCCTGGTGCGGGACCTACACTCAGGATCTCAAAACAACTGAGAAGAAGGTGCTGCCTTTCTTGGCCCTAACATCTACCAACAGTTACACCCTCGCGTCTTCTCGGATAAGGATGTTAAACCGTAGGCCTTCAAAGACCTGTAATTGGGTTGACATTAAATGCACGTATTTCTCATCATTCTATTCTTTCTCATTGTCTTCTTCTTTAACTTCCGGCGGGAAAGCGCGTGATAATGTATCGGCTACGTAAATTTCAGTTCCTTTCTTGTAGCGCACGTCGATGTCATACGCTTGTAGCTGAAGCAGCATTTTCTGCAAGCGAGAAGGTGCTTGAGATAAGGGCTTGTTGAATATGTACTGCAATGGCTTATGATCTGTTTCTATGGTGACACGCTTTCCTTAGATGTGTTGGTGGAATCGGCGGCAACCGAACACGATGGCGAACAGTTCTTTTTCAATTTGCGCCCATCTTTGCTGTGTTTCGTCGAGGGCTTTGCTGGCATAAGCGACTGGGCCTTGATCTTGAATCAGCGCGGCTCCGAGTCCTGTAATTGGGTTGTAAAACCTGTTGGTTTTTCCGACTACCCCGAGATAGGCTTTGGTAGAATGTACCCGAAAAAAAAGCATATTATTCTTTTAGCAGTGCTCATACCAAAATTATGCTACTTTCTGAAAATTATGCTCTCTGTCACTGAAATTGTTCTACTTAGATTTTAAGGAAAATATAGATTACCAGTATAGCTTAACTCTGTGAATTTTGACTTTTACAAGGTCCACCTTGCAGTCTTACAGTCCTTAGCATCGGAAATACACATGTGCGTACCTCGAAAAGCCAAATGATTAGCAAATAATATCAAAATCAACCGTTTCTGGGTTCTGAGTTAAAGCCTGCATACTTGTTTTAGACGCCATCCAAGCAAAGTAAAGACAACTATGCATGTTGTTAATCTCTGTGTTATCGGTTATTTTACTGAAGCATTACACAAGCCTGTAAATAGTCGGCGAGTGCATGCTCTCGTGAATCATACGCGTTGAACGATGAGTTAAGAATAGAGAATACTCCGCGTTCAGCGGCTGGAGACGAGAGCTGCACCAGCAGAACTACATAACTGCAGAAGACCAATGGGGTACTAGTTATAGAACTAAAATGTTTTTTTTTGTTTCAAAGCAGAAAAGCTCGGATTATGTTAGCGGTGCTAAACTGGGATAACATCTTAAACTAATGCTCGTTATGCTAAATTGTGCTTAAAATTGTGCTAGCACAATCTACCAAAGCCTAACCCAAGAGTAGCAAAGACTAAGAAAATCTACGCCTCTAACTTTTTCTTCTTCTCTCGACTCCAGGGTTCATTGCACAAGGGTTGTGCCTGGTGATAGCAGGTTACACAACTGATTGGCTTACTGCAGTCATCGCTCTCACATTCTCTGTTGGTATTGGCGGCCTTGCCTACAGTGGCTTCTTTGTCAACCACCTGGATATCGCCCCGCCCTACGCTGGAATTCTTATGGGAATCAGCAATACGGTCGCCACTCTGCCTGGGATCTTTAGCCCGCTCATAACAGGGTACATAACTGTACATCAGGTCAGTTGGCTGCAGTTTATGATACTATATAATAAAGAAGGCGACTATGGTAGTGATAAAGGTGTGAGTTTGCTAGGGGGGAGGGGAAGAGGGTTGAACCCTGGGAAGTTTGAAAAATGACGAAGTTTTAAACGCCATTACTGCCTTCTAGGAACTGTCGTAAGCAACCTCGTTCCCAGGGCTTTTCCTTGGGTTTGGGTCTGGCCGGGTGCCCTTGGAACGAGGTTGTTTTTTTAAGCGTACTTTGCACACAAAAAAAGTCAGAATTAGATTAACTTTATGAAGATATACAAATCAGCGCCATTCGAGTTTTTTTTTTTATAGAATATCTTAATCAAATCTTCGACAAAGAAAAGAAAATTTCACGAAGAAGCTTTTTTAAGAGGAAGGATGTTTGGGCCTGTTGCTGCGCTGGCTTTGCCCGTGTTAGATGAAAACAGTAATCAAACTTGTATCTATAGCTACCCTTTATCTAGTCCGATTGTTACTATGCAACATGGGACGGACGTAATCATGGAAGTAATGAAATCAACACAGCGCTGTACTGGTAGGCGAAGGTATTAGTAATTAGGTAGAAAAATGGCGAACGATAGCTGGTGTTTCGCAGTTTCCTAAATCTTTTTCTGATGAATGGATGGTTTTGATTTCATGGTGGTTCCGATTAGAATAGAATACGAGCTCACAAATTCTATCGGCTGATAGAGTGATGAGGGCGAAGGCGAAGTTGTAGCTGTTTTATTAGAAATCTCTCGAGAAAAAACAGAACTACATAATTTTGATAAAAATAGTTCGGATTTCTTCAGATAATGTCAATGATAAACAGTTTTCTCGTGTAGGTGCGCTCGGCAGTCTTTGGAGCGAAATGTGTTAAATCATGTTTCGACTTTCGGAAACGTTTACACCATATTTTATGGTGTTGCCTTCGTTTTGTCTGGAACTGTTTTTTAAATTAGAAGCTTCAATCATCTTTAGAAACAACTGAAATCGGGAAGTAGACGCCATTTTGGACCTCACGGGCACTATCACCCGATGAATAGCGTGTACGATAGCCAATCAGATTACAGCATTTGCGATAGATAACGACTAGATGTTTACTAATAGTTTATATAATTTTGATTGTTTTCTACAGAGTGCGGCCGAGTGGCGAACCGTGTTTTTCTTGGCAGGAAGCGTCTATGTGTTTGGTTTGATATTCTACAATATTTTCGGATCTGGGAAGAAACAGGACTGGGCAGATGGCTACACGGCTCTTGACTCGACTGCTACAGGAGAGGACGACAAGCAAGATTAGTGCTTCTTACTCTGCCCCATGGTTCTTTTTTGCCAGTTGGAGCGGCGTGGTTACTTAGGTCGTTTGTCCGCGATCTAGCTTGAAAACGAAGCAGCTGATATACAACGTGTACAGCTCGGTTAATCAAAGAGGTGCCTCTCAACGGGTAAGATTCAAACCAACAGATGCTACCATGTCAAG
>JAOBRD020596081.1:0-15829 GCA_027575215.2 Hydrozoanthus sils
AAAATCACCAAATTAAAAAATCTCTTTAAAATTACCAATCTTTGAGAAAAAAAATAAAACTCAAAATTCATCGAAAATTCTTAAAATATTCAAGCTGATTCTCCTTCATCTCATCTGTGTTTTAAGCATAGAGATTTTGTAGATTCAAACCATGGATGGAGATGTCAGAAGAAACATGAGGAAAAGTGGCCACAAAGCGTGCTTTAGGTTAAGTCCCGCCTTAACCTCACCCCTAAAAGTAACAGCCACCGGCTACGCAGGCTACGGTACCCGTAAAAGGGTTCTTACAGTAGAAAGACAAAATATGCCAAACAACACTTATTATTACAACACATAAACAGATAACTTTTGTTTCTTAAATGATTTGCGTATTTGTGTGTTTATAGTTTAAATTGAGGTTCAAATGTTCACAAGAGAAAGATCTTTCAGCTCTGATACTATGAGAAAACTTAGTTTTAAGAGTAACTGTAGTTTTTTACAGAGAGCAAATAAAGTAAAGCGATCGGATTGAAGAAGACTGGTGTACAATCTGATCCTGTAATAATATTTTAAATAAACAAAACACGCTTCGGTAGTTTGAAGGTTAAAAGCAGGTAATTAATTCATTAAATATATTGTGTAAAGTTATCATCTGAATGAACTATGAAGCGACAAACCACAATATAAGATAATTGACATGACGAAGCGCACAGACATACACGTACCCGATAGACAGTCTGATAAAGAGGGCACAGAATTTTTCTTTCGCAAACGGAAAACTGACACAATAAACAGTTCTAGTTTTTGTAACTTGTCAGGACACTATTCACGAGTTTAAGGATAGTACTAAACATAAATTTTAAGATGGTTAACGAGTTTTAAAACTTAATAACTTCCAGGATGAGCCTAGCAGCGCATAATCGACAGCAAATCTACAAACCACGTCTGTCTGTCCTTTGAGACAACACAAGATTTTAGAGGTCACCACAGTTGGCTTGCGCTCCTTTGTTATAAACTCTTTGTTCCTTTCTTAGAATACTTGGCATATTGTTCGAACGTTTTAAGCGCACGTCCATATACTAACCACAAGTAATTAAATAAGTTTTATTTACTAAAAACGTGACTTGTATATAGGGCCGTAGCAAGGGGTGGGGCCGGGGGGCATGCCCCCCCCCCCCCAAGTTTTTTTCCACAACTTTTGTGACTACTGATTGCTTCAGAGAAATTAGTAGTTACCGACCATAAAAGCATAAATGACTGGTCCATCAGTCCACTTTTACACTTTTACCAGTGATTGCGTTCGATACAATTGTACGCAACATTCAAGGCCCAAATCATATGCTCATGGCATTTGCTGTTTTATTTGATCTTCACTTTGCCCTCACTCTTCAAACTACCCATGCAAAGTCTAAGAACGGAAAATACTGTGTAAGTTTTAGACACTCTGACTTTGCTTCAAACAGTGTTTGAACCCAGGAAATATGGAAACAATCTATTTTCAAAATTTCCCGTTGGAGCATGTCCCCGAACCCCCCTAGAAGAATCGCGCTTTTAGCGTTCAGTTTTGCCCCCCCTCCCCCAGTTTTCCAAGGCTTGCTACGGCCCTGGTATAAGCTAGTATGCTATAATATTTACTCAGCTGTCGAAGCTGAAAGTCTGCAACCGAAACGATTACAAGCGATGAAAGGGTCTGAAAAGGGTTAACACAAAATTCACATTTAATAACGACTAACTAAGATAGGCTAATTGAGATAAAGAAGAGTTTACGGCTAAAAGACGAATTGTTTACCGGTTTTTCCGCCGAAAACGAGTGTCGAGCCTCGGAAATTGCCAAAATCGTACTTGATTGACACCCTTCCTCCTCCCCCTCCGCCTCCGTTGCCGCTACCGAGACCACCCAGCACTTCCACTCGTCCTACACCTTCAGCATCAAAGCAGGCGATGCTGACACCTCCACCACTGCCACCACCCCCATTGCTGTTAGCTTGGCCATTTTGTCCCGGTGCACGAATAAGTCCATTGAATATAAGTTTCCGAGCCTTGATAAAGAGTAGACCTCCTCCCTTGCCCCCTCCACTTCCTCCTGCAGGGCTTCCAGCCTGTGTTACGTTAAGTGCATCACCGTATGGCCGAGCTTGGCCCTTTGATAGCATCATGTTCGAGGCTACTCCACCGCGGCCACCAAAGCTTCCCCCAGATCCTCCGCTGCTGCCAGTGATCCCAACTCCAGGGTTTGACGAAACTTCTTTATTGAAGTCAACATGAATGATTCCGTCCGCCTTGATGTTGAGCTTCTGCTCAACTTCAATAGAATGAAAATAAGTTCCAGAAGTTGTCTGCAAGTAAACCTCTGTGTTTATTTCCAGATTTGTGTAGTGATGTGCTCCTGGGGTGAAATAACATGGCGAACTTATGCTAGTGGTGGAAGAGGGGCACTGTGAAAGAGAAGCTGCATAGTGTGTCCAGGAAAGGAAGCAAAATGTCATAAACACTAGATGACTGGTGTAATATCTCCCAGATCTTTTCCATGAATAAACAAGCAGCATGCTTGAATTCCGTAGATTTAAATCAGAAGATCAGAAGGTGTCTGACGAAGACATAAACTTAAGTCATTGCTACGAACGCCGGTTCGCTTGCTAAAATCGGCACAAGATGCAAAGTAAACTGTTTCCGTGTAGCACAACAATGCACAATGCGATCTCTTGTGCTCGTGAATTATTTAACCTTCCCCATTGTTATTGTTTTGAATAGGATCTTAATGACAGATACCACTTAACATTGAAAGAGTTGTTAGAGTCGTGGAAGCGTGTCCTTGCTTTTCCTGTTGTATTCAATCGCAAGTTAGCGTGATTTAGCTGAGGCGGCGGGGGCAGCGTTGTCTTACAAACACTTACCCTTTGCACAAGCTGATTAAGAAATACTTTTAAAAGCTATCATTTCACTGCAGGAATTAAGAAAGTATCCAACTAATACTAGTAAACAATTTATGAATCTATGTCCGTACCAGATTTTTCATATCGAGTTCGTAAGGTAATGTTACGAAACAAAATAACCTGTCTAGCTTTCAACCGTATATAAACAGTAAGTACACCTAAAGTCAGTAATGAGCCTTTCTCCAAACTGACATACTTCTCTCGTAAGATATCCCAACGCCCTTATTCTGAATGAAGGAAAGCGCTTCTCAAGCTGAATGATCAGAAAAAATGCCGAGTCACTGACGGGAATCGAACCCAAAACCCGCAACGCGGGTTCGACTCCCTTCTGTGACTCAGCAATTTTTTCTGATCACTCAACTTGAAAAGCGCTTCCTTCGTTCTTTACAACACTTAGTTGCAAACTTCTACATATGCCAAATATTTTATCTTGATAACCAGTGCTCTCTTGCCGTCTTTCCTACAACTTCTTCTATTAAACAGACTGCAAAGGTATGGTTACATTCGTAAGACAAGCTTTTGAGATGGATTTGCGCCAACCGAGAGTCTGAAGTGCTGAATAGTTAAAATTCTTTCTAAATCATTAAAGTGCAGACAAGTGTTTGGGTTTCATCAGTCTTTTTTAATATTAAACTTTACACAATTCTTCTACGTAAATAATAATACAAAACAGGGTATTTTACAAAGATCGTGATGTAAATAAACGATCATTTCCTTTGCTTGGTTACAATAATTAGGATACATGGTACATGGATCAACTTTCAATCAGGACTGCCTATATGGGGTGGGCGGTGGGTAAAAAATTACGAACAGTTGAACAAAAACGATATCAAAACCAATCGGTTGAATAGAACGGTACGTGTGCTGCTAGAGCAGAAAAGAATGGTGATATGGCTAAAATACTAGATATATATATATATATGCATAGAACTGTGCCAGATGTACATGCCTAGTGCATGAGTCACAGGGCCCATTTCCTGGGCGCGGGCGTTAAGACTGCTGAACCCATTCACACCTATACATGATGTAGATTTTTATTAATGACCTCAGTTGTCAATAACCATCTTTTAGATGATTGCTCAACCAGTATATCTTAATAGTCCTTTATACTTCTTATCTTATTGAACTTTGTTAAAGTAGAAAACGTAATGAAGTCGAAAGACTGCAGGGCCCAAGGTTAAGTTTTTGATCTATGCTCGCGTTTCTTACGATGTGTTATAAACTGAATTGGTTTGGAAACTCTGGGCAGACTGTTCGAGTTCATACAAACCCGGGCCCTGGATTGCCTGTATATTGTATTGAACAAACGATTAATTACGTAAACCTGCATTGAATTGTTAATTTCTCACGATAGTTCAGTTTTCTGTCATTTAGGTGAAAACGTTAACATATCTTAAGTTGTGCTGTTAGGCACGTTTCTCTCTAGACATCTACAGACGCACCGTACATGGTACAGTGACTCGACAAGTGTTGATGCGACTTTGTACAATGGACTATGCTATTAATTAGCTATGGGAAATAACTAGGAAAAGCACTTAATCATTCAAGCGAGAAAGCTTAATGTCTGGAAAAACTGTCGGTATAACAGAGCCTTACTCCGAGATGCAGTAACGTAATAAATTGCTTTCTTAAATAACTGCCGGATTAGATCTCGCGCATTCCTTACACGTCGACCAGCTAGTTATCGAGTCTATTGATTGACAGAGTAAGATACTGAAAATTGAAAATTTAAAGGGACTATTCCACGCTTCGGAGTACTGGGTTTTAATTTGTTGACGGTTTGTTGACACTTGATTTTCGTGTTGGTTGAACAAGTTTTCAAGTTTAAGCGGAGGAATAACAAGCGGTCGCCGAGCAAGTGTAGTCGTCTTCTTTGGCATCGAAATCGTCGTTTTGGCTTCCGTTTTATAAAAATTGACAAGCTACAGACTATCAGTTGTCATTTTTTTAAACCTTGTAGCGGTCATGCGTTGCCAGCGGCTAACCGACCATGTCAACTTAAATTCATGGCAGATTTCGAAGCGGCAATGAGCGCCTAAAACAGTCTACATGTCGAGTAAATCTAAGTTTATAAACTCTTCTTTTGGATTCAAGACTGAGAACACGTTTACCTGAAGATCGAGTAAAATGTCCAGAGTTTATGGAAGAAATGGAAGATATCCGGGCGGTTTGCCTCCGATTCTGCATTTGCTATGTAGTCTTTCTCTCTGAAGATAAAGATCGAGGTGAAAAGAGTTGCTGCAGCAACTTGCTGCAGCCTAGACTGTTTTTACGGAATGGCGAAACGTTAAAGTTGAAATGAATTGTCAGTCCCGCGTTTTACAAACGAAAGCAATCACTTTAATCTAATTTTTGTATCTCACAAAACAAAACTGGACTGGTCCGGTTTGGCGTTGATCTTCACATTGAACATTCAGCTACTCGCCAAATAACAAAACCTTATTGCAATAATGGTTTCGATATTTGAGCAGCTGATGTAACGGTATCAGTATAGTTGTAAAACAACAAGGTAACTAATAAAATTGTCAATTGAGAGCAAGTCCGGATTTCTGTGACCAACTGTTACCACAGGCGGCCCAAGCTCAAGATGCGAGTTTTTTTTATACATATGGCGGTGAATATAAAGGATTTGTATGGGATTTTCTACAAGACATCCGTGGAGGCAGTTTAAAGCAACAATCCTCAATAAAAATGATTTAACTTACTCCGTACTTGTGTTGTTTCCTCCTGGTGTAGTTATTTTGTAGATTTATATCGAATTTGGTGGCTTTTTTAAATCTCGGGTTTTCCATTCATATAGCGAATTCTATATTGTAAGCGAAAACCGTTTAGAAATTGTTGATATGAACCGGTTATCAGTCAACAGTTTGCAAGGGCCTGCGTGACCTGTGAGTGGCGAATGTTTAGCGGCAACTCATGACCGCCAGCACGATTTCACCAACAGCCAGAACACTGAAAAAGGTAAAAAATGACAACTGATAGTCAGTAGCTTGACCATAAGCCAAAACAACAATTTCGATGCCAAAGAAGAGGAAGTACACTTGCTCGGCGACCGCTTGTTATTCCTCCGCGAAAACTTGAAAATTCTTGTTCGCCCAACACGAAAACCGTCAACAAATTAGAACCCAGTACTCCGAAGCGTGGAACAGCCCCTTTAAGGCCTTGAATAGTTGCACCCGCCTACATTGGCAATATATTTTCATACCGCGAAGCTCATTATGACTTCAGGGATTGTGAAAAAAGGTTAACAATACCGAAACCGCGAACCGACTACATGAAAAGATCCCTTGGCTTCTCTGGACTGCCAAGGTTTTTTAATGAGAAAGGGGTTTTTTTTGCAAGGAATATCTTCTTCAGACCATTTACAAATGTTTATACTTTGATTGTCTAAATATTTCGCCAAAAATCTAAATGCAAATTAAAGTAACTGCAATTGCAAAATAGATCTTTGGGAAATTTTTGGCCGAAATTAACTTTATCTTTTGAGTTAATTGGCGCTATTCATTGTTTTGGTTTCAGCACCGTTACATACCAGTCGGCGACATGTGTCTAACTGATCGATCAACAAGCCTTTAAGGCAGTGTCGATAAAAAAAAGCCATTAAGTCCTGATTTGACTTCGAAGGCGACCAAAGAACTTCAGAAGCCAATAAATGTAAGATTGATTGAGCATTAGTTCCCTTCCCTTGCTGCCAGGGCCGGTTGTTCAAAGGCTGGTTTATTTTAATAACCCGGAGTTACGCCAAAATTCAAGCACTGAAGCAGTAATTTCTTGTCTAAGAAAAGGTTTACGGTTCTTAGAAAATACTATTTAGCTGTTCCATGGAAAAAAACTTGTCCATTCCAAAATTACAGGCCAAATCAGTCTCTGTACGGTTGGAAACAAGAACCTAGGTTCTGAATTGTTTGGTTTGGGTCATTTGGCCTTTGAACAACATGTGCTCTAGTCTAACAGCCGAGTAACGGGCGTATTAAGAGAGATGAAGTACTTTCAAGAAACTATGACGAACCTTTGATTACTCGAGTTGATTGACACAGCCTCATAATTGATGTAGTGAAGGCAGCGTTATACTTCAGCTAAGTTTTAAATGAACAAACGTATACGTCGAGTACAAAACGAATATAAGCGAGTTCTCCCTAATGCTACTGTAAGATGATAAAATTATCAACAACTCTAAAAAATCTAAGCTTCCGCTGCTCTAAGTACGGCGTCAACAGAGATAGAAATCTTCACAAATTTTCGAAAACGGCGCCTTTATTCAAAAATTTTTGGAGAATCTACGGAAAACTTCTAAAGTATATCAGCGCCAAATCAGCGTTGAGTAATTTTGCCCTGAATTAAGAAAAATGCCCCAGGTTGATATCCAATCAAATCGAAAAAATTTTGCCTTCTATGATATAAGAAATAAAACCATGCTTTGTTTCAACCGCCATTCATTTTTGATCCAAAGAAAGAATTTATAAAAACGTAAATAGTAAAGAATAATCGTTTTATGAAATACTGACTAACTTGAAGAAAACCAAAATAATCCCTTCAATGTGACGGTGCTTTATTTTGCACAACATATCTTTCTACAAACAGAAAAGAAATTAAAATACAGTGCAATAAATATTTTTCAAATGCTCTTCCCAATTTACTGAGCAGCTGTCTCGTCTGGCAAAGCCCTGTAACTAAGCGACAGTGTGACGTTGCGGAGAGCCGTCTGCGCATGCGGATACTCTTGGTTCAACCGATCCACTATTGTCATGAACGACTGCAGTCGATCGCGCTGTTTCTGGGTCTCTGCTTCAAGACTCTCAGGTGTTTTACAGAGGGCTGTATAACGACCTTCTTTGAGGGCTGTATAGTATTTGACTTTTTGTTGCTTGGCGACAATATCAGCCAGATTCTGTAGAAAGATTGTTTAACACAAAAACACCGGTTGGTTAAACAAAACCTGAAAACTTTTGCTGCATGTGTATACGGTTAACCAGGTCTTAACTGTAATTACATTCAGCTTTCAATTTCAAGACTTTAAGTAGGTTCCCAACAAACCCTTTTAAAATCTCTTAGAACCAAATTTTAAAAAATTCCCGGCGCGTCAGAATCGTACAACAAAATGTTAGTTTAAAACCTTCGCCACCCAAGGTGAAACATGCAATCCAGCATTAACTCATCGGAACTAACTCAACTTAGCTTCAACGAATCACTAAAGCATGCCAAAATCCCGGGGTTTTTTTTGCAGAATTGTGAAGTAGAGATATAAAAGATAAAAATGATGCCAAATCTTCGAGATCAAAAACGTTGAAGCATGTTTTTCGAGGACGAACGCGGGTGAAATTTGTCCGCCATTAATCGAGAGCGAATCACCTGCGTCATACTGGGTTAAGTACAGACAAGGAGTATGAAGTCAATGACTCAACCTTTGCCGCCCTCAAATTAGTGTATACAGGGAGGCCAAATGGGTCTTCTACGCATAGCCCCTTATAATTAACTTTTATAATAGCAGTTATATTGGCCGAGCGGATACTGGCGTCTGCACACAGGCTACCAAATGGGTTTCTTTCGTTGTTTATCACTATAATGTCATTTTTTGGGTGTGTTTTGCCTATGGTTGGCATTATGTACATAGTTTTGGTCGTTCCGAGTTGAGTCATTGACGTCATATGGCGATTCGCAACTCTGTAATGGCAAATCGCTATGTTCATCGGAAACAAAGACACTAGCTGAACTCCTGCACAATTTATTAATCTAGAAGTGTTATCTCTCCTTCTAATCTGTAGATTGGCATAGAAACTGTTGAAAAAGATTCATGTAGGCTTTCGCATTAGTAGTACTTGTTGGCGACGATTTGAAATGATCAACTTATCAACTATTCTCACCAAACTATCAAAACTTAACTTTACCTTTGACAGGTACTAATCAATTACATGTTTAGGGAGGAAAGGGTGGATGGGTGGGGGATCAAGATAGGAGCGCACCCCACCACGATGAACTACTTATGCTGGCTAATTTACACATCAAACATCAAAACCAAAAATGACGACATAAGACCAGAAGATTCTTCTCTGAAATACACTAAATTCTCTTCAAAGTCAAAATTGTGACAAAAGGCGTGCAATCATTCCATAAAATCTCTGGAAAAGCTCACCCTTTGTCTGTCCTCAGAAATCTTGTCGAGCTCAACCTCCAGCTCATCCACTCTACTTTGCAGCTGCTGGCACGTGACTTGTTTCTCCTCCAACTGCACGCTGACGTACTGCTGCTTCTCGCGCAGCGTCTGGATATCTGTAACATGAACCGACGCACACAGATTAGTTATAACGAATTTGCTAATCATAACTACACGCTGACGTACTGTCGGTTCTCGCGCTAAATCTAGATATCAGTCACGTGCACACTACACACTGACATTAGATTTAACAACTCTGCTAATCATAACTACACACTGACGTACTGCTGCTTCTCACGCAGCGTCTGGATATCTGTAACATGAACCGACGCACACAGATTAGTTATAACGAATCTGCTAATCATAACTACACGCTGACGTACTACTGGTTCTCGCGCTAAATCTAGATATCAGTCACGTGCACACTACACACTGACATTAGCTTTAATAACTCTGCTAATCATAACTACACACTGACGTACTGCTGCTTCTCACGCAGCGTCTGGATATCTGTAACATGAACCGACACACACAGATTAGTTATAACGAATCTGCTAATCATAACTACACACTGACGTACTACTAGCTCTCGCGCACCATTTGGATATCAGTCACGTGCACACTACACACTGACATTAGCTTTAACAAATCTATTAATCATAACTACACATTGACGTACTGCTGGTTCTCGAGCACCATCTGGATATCAGTCACGTGCACACTACATACTGACATTAGCTTTAACACTTCTACTAACCACAACTACAAACTGACGTACTACTGGTTCGCACGCAGCGTTTGGATGTCAGCAACGTGTACACTACACACTGACATTAGCTTTAACAATTTTATTAACCACAACTACACACTGACATATTATTTTTTCGCGTGCAGCGTTTGGACATCTGTCACGTCAAAGGGTCTAACAATCACAATTAACGATTTTTCAAGTGTACGATCTGTCGTCTCTACAACAATCAGTTAAGAAGTCTGTGTGTGTTCTTTCGAGTTCAGTTGTTTTTGGTCTTTTTCTGCTCAGAAAAAAACTACTACAGCCTTTTTAATTTAATGTTCGGTCGTCATTTCATTTGATTACTATTATGTAACTACCACACTATTTAGCTGGGTTCAGATACATAACGAGGTCTACGACGGAATGCAACGGTAGTTAAATGGCTCTCGCAAAGTATCACTCTCGGTATTTGCGGATGGTCAAAAAGTTCCACAAGTGGGTTAAATTGAGCCAATAGGCGTTATTATTGATGAGTCATTAAAATTCTCTAACCGCATCTCAAAGATTGCTAAAAAAGTCGGCAAGCAACTGAATGTTATTTGTAAAATGAGGATCATTTTATTTTTTCGAGCTAAACTATCGATCTATAACTCTTTCACAATGTCTCATTTTAATTACTGTTCTTCCGTTTGGCATCACTGCCTTAAATCAGATAGTGTAAAGCTGGACAAGCTCCATGAAAGAGCTTTACGTTACCTAAATTGTGAACAAACTTCTGATCGGCAAATGTTATGTGATCGAATCGGCTATACTCGTTATGATCGTAGAATACAGGACGCTCTAATTATTGGTTTTAGAGCTATAAATGGTGCACCCCTGTGTAGCTAAGTAATATTCTTACTCTTAGAGACAATGTTAAGAATTAAAGAGGAGTAAGAAAACTTATACTAACGAAAGCAAACACAACTGCATTTAGTCTTCATTCCTTTAAATATTCTGCCGCAACTTTCTGGAACAAAACTACAGACCAACAACGCACACTCCCAAGTTTAAAGTCCTTAATTGCTGCTATCTGTCAGGTTAGATTTTAGTGTCTAATGTACATAAATATCTCGTAAGTCACATGCAATAACTTCTACTTTTCAACACAGTTTTTTTCTATTTATTATAAGCTTGTGTATTGGATCATAGGCTTTATTATTATACATGTATCTATTTTTTAAGTTTATTTCTTGGCACATTAGCACATTATATATTGCTAGTGGCCTAACCAGCCACAATAGTATCCGAATTTAAATAAAATTGGTTTGTTGTTGCTGTGACTCGGCCAAATCAACTTTCTAAGTTAACCTGTTACACTGCAAGACTGAGCAAGATGGATGCCCGCTCGTCCGTCCAAGATTATTGAAAACTCCGATCAAACTATCCTCTCTTACCAACATCACAAGCGTTAGCGTCCTGGTTTGTCTGCTTGATTTTCTTTCTCATCTCGGAAAGCTTCTTTTGCATAGATCCCTTGGTGTTAGAAATCCTTCCCATTTTAGCCTGAGCATCACCCCTGAAATAAGCACCAGTGTATAAGATCCCACTGACTTTGATAACAGCGATAGTGCATATCAAATTAAGTAAAATTGCATTGTATCAGAGTTACACCATTATTAGTCGCAACAATACCATAGGTAATAACTGATGAATGCAGCAGCTTTTGTGAATGTAGCGAACCAAAAAAATTCAACTCTTACTTTACCCTCTAAAGTTTTTCAGAAATAAAACGTTACTTGAAGAAGCAATAGGGTCAGCGTTTCCCCTCCATATGAAGCATGCACAGTATTGTACCTTGTGATGATGGTGTCCCTACGCACAACAGCCTTTTCCATGTCCTGGATCATTTTCTCTTGTTGCCTCATCAACTGAGAGTAACGAACCTACAAACGAAATAAGTCAGCAGCTAAAAGAAGTCCTCTGATATTTTTCTTTTTTTTTTAATTACAAGACGTCAGTGTTTATTTGATTTACATAAATCTAACAACAACAACAATAATAATTCATTTCTCTTTGGGTCCCAAAAATAGCTAAGCTAATCTAGGAGGGTCCCGTAAAAAGTTTTAAAGCTCCAATGCAAAAGTATTTTCTTTTCTGTTTTTGGGCGCGCGAGCAAGCAAGATAAAACAATTCTTGTAATCTGATTGGTTCCTTGAGCGGGAATATACAATCTTTTTTCTTAAAATGACACAAAAACCCGGTGACAAAATAAAGACGTTATATTTGCCTGTTAGGATACTCGTATTGAGAAAAACTGTGCTCTCGGTCTATGTACGGAAGATACACAACACCTCTCGCAAAGTTTTCTCAATACGGATCTCCTGGCCGGAAATAACTTTTATAAATAAACCCCAGTGAATCTCGCGCGCTGATTGGTCGAGACCGCAAGAACCGTGTTCTGTAAGTGTGTACAGGGCACACTTTTTAAAGTGTCACACAGCACTGAAACCGCTGCTATATTTATTGCTTGCAAATAACCAGTTTTTTATCGTAGAAAACGTGTTAGCCAGTGACAACATTCAAAATTGTAATTCAAATCTGATAACAAATAAAAATAAGCATATTAAGGTATTAAACTGGGAAACCAGAGCTAGCTCAGCGAAATTTTACAATAAGCCCTGACAAAATATTTGAAGTACTCGATGAGTTGGTTTCTTTTGTTGAAAGTAATAAAAGCTCTCCCAATTATCACATTTCAACATTATTTAGACACATCAAAAGCGAGGAATGTTTGAAGAGCAGCATTTATTAGTCGAAAAACAGCTAGCTTATTACTATCGTACGCAAAATTCGAAAAATAATGCAATTCAAGCTAGGTAACGAACTAAATCTTAAATTTGTGAAGCTTATCTGCTTATCCGACTTCTTTCTACTTTTTAAATGAAAAGTGGAGAAAAGAACGAGAAATTAAAAACAGTCTCTCAGAAATATGAAAATGACAAAGAACTGTTTTAAAACATCTAACCACATGCATATCAGACTGGTAGCGCAGCTTGAACAGTCTTGGCAACCAGATTCATTCATCAGATTCCATCAAGCAGCCGTGATACTTTCCCAGTCCAGATCCAGGGCACATGAAGTTCTATTTTTACAGATAGCGTAAAGCTCGACGGCATTTTCCCGTGATGTAAGCTGATGCACTATCAAAAACGTCCAAATGAATTTGTTTCTTTAAAAACATGAGGTCATTTCAAAGTTGTCTCAAGACGATTTCACTAGTTATTTTTTCCAGCCCCTGCTTGAAAGCTTTTAAGAGAATAATAAGACTGTTTTGTAATTTCTCTAGGAACTGAGGTGACTGTTAGCCTTTTTAAGGGCAAACTTTCTAATAAAATTGAGTATTTTCACTCGATTCGCGACAGTTCAAATTCAAATTTCACGCTTTGTGCTCTCAAGATGGCAGGTGACGTGTAATGTACATGTAAGGAGAATTTTGATATTGATATTACGTTACGCGTCTCTTTGCTTTTTCATATTTGTTTGTTATTTCATACGGACAGCTCGTGACTTTCAAGTTTTTCATCAATTCTCCAAACGTCTCCCCCTATCGTGCAATAAAAAATTATAACGCACGGGAAATGCGTTGTATTGCTTTTATATAATTAATGTTTAAGAACATCTATATCTTTAAGATTTCTAAAAAATGTAATTCTGAGGGCGTTTCAAAACGTACATTGGTGCGCTCGCAACCTAATCCGTGACGTCACACGTCAAACTGTAATTTGTTATCGAAGAAATACAAGCTTTTTGTAAAGTTGCTGAAACAGAAAAACATTTATTTGTTCTATTGGATAATTTTGCGAAAAATGCCGTCAATGTCCGAACAAAGAATGAGAGCTTACTGTTGACAATTGACGGTTTGACATCAGACGTCAGTGCAATGTGGCGGCCTCCATGGGATCGACTACTGTATTGTAGCTCTTTTTTTAGTCCATTGTGCAGAATATCAACAGGCGCATCGCTTTAAAAAGTACATTTCTGGAATTCCAAACTGATGTTTTTAAATACTTCAAAATAATTTTTGGAATTAAACTTCCCTTTAAGGGACTTTAACATTTTAAGAAAGCTCTTTTTATGACAATTTTTCGGATAAGTATTGAACATTGGTCGAGCAAACGCCATACCTCCATGCGATGTATCTCTGCCTTCATGGACTTGATTTCTCCCTGGCCGTACTCCTGGTCGACAGACTGCTTGGCCTCACGTGCAAGTTGAGTTTTCTTCTCCCATAACATAATCTGTCGCCTGAGGCAGGTCAAAAAATAAACTCACATTAAATGCAACGTTGTTTGTTGCTCCGGTTACACTAAATAACGTGTCACTAAATGAACACCACCTTCGGGCTCAACATGCACTCTTACATAGTGATTACAGCTAACGTTCACGTAAAGAAGTTGGTTAAAGACAAATTCATTTAGCTCAACCATCGTAACATGTTTCAGAGAACTGCAAATTCACTTACTCAGCTTCAACCAAACTGTTCAACAGTCGCTCCTTCTCCTCCTTCAACGCCTCAATTCGACTTTGCATCTCGATCGATTCTCGTTCCGCTTCCTAGTGTGGAATAAAGGAGGTTAATTCTCCTCTCAGTTTGTTTGGTAAGGGCATGGACAAGATCGATAATTTTTACCAGACTGAACTGAACTTGTTCGTCAGAACTTTAACAGGCGGCTATAATGGGTGCAAAATGATGACTAAAACAATTTTTGAAGGCAACTTTTAAGCGTCATGTTCCGGCGTAGTCAATCGAACAAAACGAAACCAAAAATCAATCAAAACCAATCGGCGAACTTAACAATTGGTTCG
The DNA here is from genome assembly GCA_027575215.2 of Hydrozoanthus sils. Classification (NCBI taxonomy): domain Eukaryota; kingdom Metazoa; phylum Cnidaria; class Anthozoa; order Zoantharia; family Hydrozoanthidae; genus Hydrozoanthus; species Hydrozoanthus sils. The sequence goes on from JAOBRD020596081.1 coordinate 14,645, forward strand.
GTAATTGAACATAATTTTTCGGACGCAAAAGATTCGATTTTGTTCTGTAGGAAAATAAAACGGAATACACCGCTTCCAGAATGGGTACCTTGTCCAAAGAGCGGTTGAGGTTGAGTTCGATTACCTTAAGTCGGTTCGTTTGACTACGCCCGTCATGTTGCACACATGGGTAATTTCCAGGAGAAACCTACAATGACCCACTTAGGAGTGTTTATACTGCGGTACCTTTAGGGACTGGATGAAGTCATTCTCCTTGAGGATGTTACTCTGCTGCAGGTCCATCTTATAACCATGCTCCTTCGTTATCAGTTGGTTCAGTTTGGTCATATCGTTCTGCATGCTCCTGATATTCCTCTCGATGTCAGCAGTCTCGTTATTATGCGATCCTATTTCACCTGTCATTTGACCAAATTACATTCCGTCTTACAGCAATATTCAGGACTCTAAGCAAGTTTCACGGAGCATTTATTACCTAACTTCCACTAAAGGAACGTGAAAACGAAATAGTTGCATGAATGAACTGCTTTCTTTTGACAACTGTAACTGAGCAATTATTCTGCCTGGCTTTTATCTACTTCAGATAACGCCATTGGCCATTTTGTGAATAACTTACAAGCTAGATTCCTGTAAGTATTCAAATTAATTACTTAAACACCACAATCTAACTCAGTCACCATATCAGTTGTATTTAAATATCAACATTAAGGTATAAGGTAATCACTTACACTTTTTGCGCTAATAATGATCAATGCATATTTGAAGATTTAAAAAGGATCTGTGCTCGTTAAGCCCACGAGTGCACACGAGAGAAAACAGCTGAGTTCGTTACCTCGCCCACGAGCCTGGGAAATCGGCCAGTGCCTCTCGTGTGCGGTAAATATTTTGTGAGAGTTGCGCGAGGTTGTGATGCAAATTTCAAACACGACAGTTATTTGCGTCACCTTCTCGCGAGGCGAAACCCTTTCAAAAAGTTTCAGCCGCGTACGAGAGGAACCGCCCGAGTTCTCTGCCTTGCGAGATAACAAACAGAGCTGTTTCCTCTTGTGTGCACCGTGGTTCACACCACTATGAGTAGCCTGCGTAGCAAAACGTTCTCAGAGTTTTGAATGCGCGGGAAATGGGATAAGGAAAAAATGGAGGAAGGGGGCAGGGGGAGGGGAGGGGAGGGGAAGGCTTGCTCCATTT
>JAOBRD020596182.1:0-15829 GCA_027575215.2 Hydrozoanthus sils
CTCAGACGAAGGGCTAACGCTCGAAACGTCAGCTTTTCCCGTCATCTCACGGCGACGATAATTCATTTATCATATATTCTTCAATTCTATAGTAACACGCCAAGCAATTCTTTGAGAAACGCTGTGGAATTTTCGGCAAAACTCACAGTGCACAGGCTTTTTATGTAAGAATAAATTAAGACGTAACAAAATGTCTGATTTAAGTTACATTCGTTATTTTAAAATGCGTTTTCTATAAACTGTTAGCACTAGGCGTCATCAGTCGATACTTCTATGTTATACAGTTACTGACTTGAAAATGCAAAAATAGGGATGTTTTATCAATTTTAGTATAATTTTTAAAATGAAAAGTAACGCAATTAAAACTCTACGTTTCGAAGTCATCCGGATTTCATAATTAACAAGCAGTCTTATCTATAAGGCTAGCCAAAGTATTTGTCTAATTGTCGAATTAACCTAATTAATAATTTTTTCACCTTACACCTATGAACAGTCCCATTGTATTTCCTTTTACGCTATCAGAACTCTATTGTATTCTTGTCTTGCTATAAATAAGGCTGCTTGTTAATTTTAGTTTCTTGATAATGAAGTCCGGATGACTTTGAAACGTAGAGATTTTATTGCGTTACTTTTCATTCTAAATATTTTTAAAAAGTATCTGTTAGTAAGTATAATTTTTGTATTTTTGTTAAAAAATGTTAACTGGCACAGTATCACGAACGCTTTGTGTCATCTGCTTAAAATGTTAATTTGTTTCACTTCCTTAGATATACACATAGTTTTGCACACTTTGCAACCTTCCTACAACTTCCTTGGTATCGTTTCCCTTTTATAAAAAAATCGAGTAGGGTCCTTAAAAACAGGAACAATTCAGTTTGTGCTTGCGCTGAATAATTCTAGTTTAACTTTTTAAAGTGTTTAAAGCATGTAAAATAACGTTGTCTGAGTGTAAAGAAAGATGTTAACTGGAAAATAATTTGCTTTTTATCTTGGTTAGTTCGCTCTGTTTGACCAATTCTCGTTTTCTCATTACCAGATATCTTATTTTGCATGTGTTTTTATGACAGAAGAGAAATGTTGCTGACTCACTGTTACTGAAGCTGTTATAGTTAGCCTCAACAACATACACATTTTCTTCAATATTTCATTTTTTAATCATCTTAATGTTCCGTCAAAAAAAGCCTTTGTTAAAAAACTAAATTTCATTCGAGAATTAAAAAATGTATTCTTCATGGAACAATCTAAGTCCAGGCTTGTTGGCTCGAGTAGTGAAAAAGAAATGGGAAAATACAGGACAGCTATGAATAGAACGATACCCGGCCATTAGGTCCTTGGTGTGTTTGATTTACCTCTTAAATGTAAGATAACTACTGCTTGAAAATCCTAATTCAAGTCGTCAATAAATATGTCTTTAAAGTATCAACAGATTTTCATTTTCATAAAAACATCATTTAGAGTAACTTATAAAATAAAACGTGAAAAACAAATAGTGTCACAGTTAAGAAAAAAACAGCTTCGTTTGGTAAAACAGAACACACAGTCTTTGATTTTTATAATTATTTGATCTTCGACTCGAATCTTTATCCTGTTTGTATTTTGCTATTGTATGCATCCTTAAGCTGTCATTCGATGTAGTTTAAACAGCCAGAAGCCCAAGAACGGTAAAGCAATTTTTAAAGCAACTTTTTGAATCATTCAACTTTAATTTACTAACCTATTTGCGTTGAGGTGAGTAAGTGAGGATATAGAACTAAAATGTTAAGATTAAAAAAATAACTTACCACGGATATTGGCAGCGATCAATTTTGGAAACTCCTTGACACGTTATACTGATGAATGATTTGGACAGGTTGCGTATTTAGTTCTTTAACCCTTCCTGGGGGTAATTTGGAGAACATTTACTTGGCACTGTTTCATTCATTTGGATCTTCTCCAAAATAGGAACACGTTTGAATACATTGCAAGACCACAGGAAATGGCATTGCCAAAGCATTGGTTAATATTTTTGTCCTTTTTCATTTACGTACAACAAACCTGAGAAAGAAAAAATATATATATCGTCTGAAAAGAAAAGTTAATACAGAACTCAACTAAAAATGTTACTTTGTTTCATTGCAAAGGCGCCACGGTCGTTCTTGAAACGTTTTTCGAAATTTTGTACGTGCTGACGTCAGCACTAAAGAGGAATCCCATATTCAAAGTTACAGCGTTGTTTTTGATTATAAATGGCCGAAAAAAGCGCAGTTATATTAACGGAACTCCCCACGGGAGTAGGTATAGACTATACGAGCAGTCCCAATTTTACCTCTTTAGTTTGTCGAAAAAGATAATTCAAGATGGCGAGTAAGCGAGAGAACTGGGACTAGAACAAAAAAGTAACGAGGAAGGGAGAGAGAGAAAAATAGGAACTATAGACAAGCTATTGAGAAAAAAATATGTCCGTTCGCCAGGCAATGGACTAACCTGATTGGTCGGCGTGCTGTCAAACTGAGTCACGTCCGAGACCAGTACATGTTACGACGAATGTTTTTTTAAAGCTAGTACAGAGAAATGGGGTGATTTCTTTTTGGCGGTTTATTACTGTTCTTCCTATGGGATTAGAAAAAAGTATGATCCATCAAGCGTTTATTTTGTTTCAGAAAAAAACCAATAAAACCGCATGTCAAAAGTTGTAATTGTTTCGCCGCTGGTGGCGGACCGAATTTTGGTACATCAGCAGTCGAGCTCCATCACGAAGGGAAGTCTGAAGTTGTACTTGCGGGACAACTGCAGAATACCCGGCCAGCAATTATTCATCATCTGTTGTTTTGAATTTTATTAAGGCACATGCATTTCTAGAGTAATTTCGATGCCAACAGCCTGGTTTGATATAAGGGCGGTTAGTCGCCCACTGTGCTGTGTTTTTGAAACAACACATTCTCCCACGATTTGTATAATTTTCAAGCAATGCAATATGTTTAGAGAGTGCTATTTCAGGCGCAGCCTTTAAATTCGTGTGCTGCCATATCCCAATTATTCTCGCAAAAGTATCTTATAATTCGTAAAATTAGCTCATCATCTGGCGTAGGCAAAGAAATTTGCGGACAATTTGAACTTCCCAACATGGCAACGGTGACGTGGGTTACTTTATAGTACTCTCCGTCCTCTGTTCCGTAAAAGAAATCTTTAGATTCTGTTTTGCCTAAAATAATTGACTCTTTTTATCCTTGACATAGGTTTTGGTTCTCGCGAAGAAAGCGCTGGTGACTATTACATTTATTTAAAACGTTCGCGGCAGTTATCTCCTGCTTGCAAAATGAAGGATTTATGCGAACAATCAAATAATATTGTAAGCTGCTACATTTCGGATTTTTAAAGTACAAGAAGCATATGCACAAACACGTTCTGAAATGTTTTCGTCTTTCTCGTAACGTTTGTAGTAGTGAATATTTAGATTTTGGAACAGGAATTAATAAGTATGCCCCAGAACGGAAAGATCTGGAGGGAATTTTTTAATAACAATTTTTCTCTTCGGTTCTGCAAACAGATTTTCTGTCGATATCAGCCTTCCATTTTGCCGAATTCAACATCAAATGATGAAAACTTGCATTTGAAGAAGCGGCAGGAGTTAACGGCTGAACTGTCTCTTAGAACAGCACCGTTTATTAGGAGAGGCAATACAGTTTTCAGCACTCATTTTCCTAAATGCTGCGATGTTCTTCTTCTTAACCACGAACTTATGACAGCAGCTCAAGGTTTTAATGGTAATTTAAATTTGATTGACCAACGAGCCGTGGCAAGTGGGCGGCAGATTTTGTTTCAATAGCATGTCTGAAGCCCCTATTTTTCTCTCTCTCCCTCCCCCTCCCCCCTTCCTTGTTACTTTTTTGTCCTAGTCAAAGTTCTCTCGCGTCCGCCGTTTTCGACGAGCTAAAGAGGAAAAATAGGGACTGCTTGTAGTCTAGAGTAGGTACCGTGGGTGGGACTCTACGGAGACTCTGCACTCCTTACCCTACACTCCACTGATCATGAGGGGGGTAGAGTGGAGCAGAGAGGGGGACCTCTATTTTTTTCAGTTTTAAAGCCCTTTCAAAGTAGCAGCGCTACTTGGCTTTATTTAGCCCGTCAAAGATAAAAGCAAAAATACTTATGGCTTACATAACTTGATATCCCTTACACCTTTGCTATGCCTCATACTTTATTTTAACAAGGGGTCCACCCTTTAGCGCGTTACATAAATTTGTTCTTAACTATGTTCGCTACCATGTGTGCGCCCACCAACTAGTCTCGAGTTTGTTTTGTCTTGTGTTCGGGACTTGGATGTGAACAAGCCTTTCTCGAATCCAGTAAAGTGTTCAATAATGGCTATGGTTACTGCTAAACTTGCAATGTTGCTTGTGTCGGCAAACACATGTAGGTGGATTGTCTTCACGCCTCTCAGATCTCTTGTTCTTGGAACTTTGACGTCTCTTAGCTGTACAACCCACCTCTTAAATCATTCTTTTTTCACGTTCTTACTTGCTTCTGCATTCCAGTTGGTGTTTTAATCGCAGACTTTCCTGCGGATACTCTTTCTTTACGACGGGGAAATGATCCTTAGTTGGTTGAAAGTTTAAAAACTGCTATGATCTATTTTCAAAAAAAATGTACTAATTCCAGTTAGCAAATGATGTGTTAAATTTAGAGGGGCCGTGAGTGACGGCTACCTGCAGTCTCTTGCTCTGTTGAAAAACGTTTAAGAACATCATTTTGGCGTGAAAGTAGATTTTTATTTGTTGTCGCCAAATGTTCTAAAGTGTGCTACTCTGGAAAACTTCTGGAATTTTGCATATTTTCATGAATCAGTACAAACTATGGATAAACATTACTTCAAATTGATAAGCTTTTTAACTGTCACGTTTTTGCCGAAACTTTAAAATGTGGAGGAGAATATAGGTGGTTGAAATCAATATTGTTACAAATAATTATTAGTATTTACCAAAGCAACCGCGGCCGGTATCTGTTTTCTTGAGCTCTGATTGGCCACCGTAACTCGCGATACCTAAGACTATAAATTGATTTTGAGGCGGTAGTTAAAATGGCATCACGCGCGCATGTCTAAACTAGCAAAAAAAGGGCTTACATATTTAACAATTGCTTCTTTGAAATTAAAATGCATTTTATACCAAAGGTTTTGGTAAATATTGAATAAGCACCTCCTTAAGATAACTTCTCGGTATAAAACTATATCAAACATCAACAATTACCAACCCAGAGAATAGTGTTTTTCGCAAGCTCTGATTGGTTCCCTAAACAGTGAAAATCCAGGATAATCACTGATTAGCGATCAGAGCAAGGAAGCATTGGAAGATTGTCTGTAGCATGAAGTCCTTATAATTGACCTTAATGGGTAATTAACACCGTAACCAATATTGATCAATGTTTGTTGGCATGTGCCCGTATTTCGGCAGGACTTTACCTATTTGTTATTTCAATTCATTTCAACCCTTTTCAGTCTTAAAGCCATCAAACCTTGTGTTGGCCATTTTGAAAATTAAGGGAATATGACAGAGGGCCTTTTCATCGCACGAGATAAACCAACTTTAAACAGACAATACAATCTTTCATTGCAAAACCCTTCCCCCCGGGAATTTCCTATGATCAATTCGGCCAAACACGACTTGGATTGATTACAATCAAATTTCTATTTTTATTTTTTGGAGTTTATCCGGGCAGTTTTTGGCTTAGTACAGAATTTGCACCTGTTATCTGTTCCACTACACCAAGTGCATGCGTGTTTATTCAATATATTGACCCTGTTAAGGTTCGTTAAACGCAGTGGAGCTAAAAAAACGTTTTATTAGCGACATTTCATAGTTCGAAAAGAACCCTACTGTGACATCGTAGTGCACAGTGCAAACTTGCCATCTCTGAAAATCTCAACAGCAAGTTGATTCAATGGTCAGCATGTAGGGGAAGTCGAGACTGGAAGAACTTTCTTGGTAACTTTGATACGAAGGTAACACCAGCTTTCAGTTTGGTTCTTTCAGCGCTTTTAAATAAATGTGTTTTTTTGCCGTCAAACACAATTCGAGAAATGAGGGTCTTCTGTCGGGTTTCCAGGATTAAATTTGAAAGTGTGGTCTTTCTGAGCAATTTTTGTTCCAGTTTGATATTTGTTTTACGTAAGGCTCTTGCAGCCTCAAGTAAGTCATCTTAATAAAACAGTAACTGAGTGCAGGAAGTGGGTGAAAGGTATATTCAAGAACCAAAGTCAAATTTAGAAAAAACAATTATTTTTGTATTTGTGCTTAGTTAAGGCAGATGTAAAGTTTCTAAGGATAATGTTTGCAAGTGAGGTTAAATTGAAATTGCGTTTTCCTTCATGGACTCTATTAGCTTTTTAGAGTCTAACATGAGGCGTTCAGAGCAGTTTTTGTTTAGCTTGATATTCGTTTTAGACTCTTGCAGCCTCAAGTAAGCCATTTTGGAAAACGATGTACTATTAGTGAATCAAAAGTATTCAAGAACCAAAGTTAAGAGCAGAAAAAAAACAACACATTTTTGCATTTTTGCTTAATCAAGGCGGAAAAAGAGTTACATTTCGCAAAAAAAAGGAGTTACATTTTCGCGAAACTTGACTTGAATTTAAATGAATTAACGAATATGGTATCATAGAGATGATTCTCATGAAAACTGAAGATCTAAAAACAATTAACAATAAAAACAGCTCTTTTGTTAGCTTTCTTCATTTCTCCAAGTTGTCTTCTTTTTCAGATGGTCTAGGGTCTTTAAAACCAAAAACTTTCTATAAAGACTATGACCTAGGTTTCAAACAATGAAATTCCTTTTTACTATTTGGAGTGATATCGGGCAAGTTTTGATTCACTACAGACTATTTGCACCTGTTTTCTGTATTCGATCACTCTGTTAGTTTTTTAGAGTCTAATATTAGTCTACCATTAGGCGTTCATTTCAGTTTTGATATTCGTTTTACATTAAGGATGTAGCTGCCTCAACTAAATGATTTTAATAAAACAAAAACTAAGTACAGCTAGTGGATAAAAAGTTCTCAATAAACAAAGTTTAAATCAGAAAAAAAAAAACAGTTTGAGATTTGTGCTAAATCCTGGAAGAGAGAAGTTTCATATTTCAACTCACTAAACAATTCGGCCAAACACGACTTGAATTCAAATACAATAATGAATATGGTATCATAGAGATGTTTCTGATGAAAAATGAAGATCAGAAAACAATTAACAAAATAAACAGCTCAATTTTTAGCTATCTACATTCTGTCAATTATCTTCCTTTTCACATGGCCGAGCGTTTAAAATAAATCTATTAAGGCTATGGCTTGGCTAGACAACAATCAAATTCCTTTTTTACTGTTTGGTGTTATTCCGGGCAGGTTTTGGACTTAGTACAGAATTTGTTCCACTGCACCACGCGCATGCGTGTTTCATTTTCAATAGATTGACCCCATTAAGTTTCGTCAAACTCAGAGGAGCTAAAAAAGACATTCTATTAACGAAATTTCATAGTTTCAAAAGGACTCGACTGTGACAGCGTAGTGCACAGTGCAAAACCTGCCATCTCTAGAAACCTCAACTGACAGTTGATTCCAGGCCAACATACATATAGGGGAAGTCGAGACTGGAAGAACTTTCTTGGTAACTTTGCTACGAAGGTAAAACTTTCGGCTCGGTTATTTCAGCGCTTTTAAATAACTGTATTTTTTTGGCGTCAAAGACAATTTGAGAAATGAGGGACTTCAAACGCTGTTGTGTTTCTAAGGATAAAGTTTGAAAGTGAGGTTAAATTGAAATCGCATTTTCCTTCTTTCTCACTGTTAGTTTTTTAAAGGCTAACATGTGGCGTTCAGGGCAATTTTTGTTCAAGTTTTGTTCTCGTTTTGACAAAGACTCTAGCAGCCTCAAGTAAGTCATCTCAATAAAACAGTAACTAAGTACAGGAAGTGGGAGAAAGGTATATTCAAGAACCAAAGTTAAAATAAAAAAATATTTTTTTTTGTGTTTGTGCTTAGTCAAGGCAGATATAGAGTTTCTGCTATGAAAGAAAATGTTTGAAAGTTAGGTTAAATTGAAGTCGCGTTTTCCTTCACTTTATTAGCTTTTTCAGTAAATCTAACATGAGGCCTTCAGAGCAATTTTTGTTTCAGCTTGATATTTGTTTTAGACTTTTGCAGCCACAAGTAAGCCGTTTTAGAAAAATGCAGTTAGTGCACGAAACTTGTTCAAGAACCAAATGCGAATGATTTCTAATTCTATTTTGAGGGCTAAAAGTTTCAAAACTGGTTTTACTGAACTACTGAAGGTCTTTTATATTCAGGTTTGATTAGTCAGTAGTGCTAGCTTTAGAAAGAGGTTTGTTCGGATCCGTTGTTTGATCCTAGTTGGAAAATTTACACGAAACGCCTTTCGTTTCCTTGTGCAATCAAAACAAAACAGCATGACGAAACTGATAATTGGCTTGATATGCCCAAGCATTGATTGTTACCCATTTTATTTTCTTAAACAAACCTTTACCCACCAAACTTTTATGACACCGAGTTGGCTTTAGAAACAACGGGGATCTCTTTTTAATTTGCGTGAAGAGGAAAGTTCGCCTTTTGTTTTTAAATCCTTAGATCTTCAAATTACGTTTAAAATGCGCTCATTAGTATAGCTTGATAATTATTTTTTTAAATTATGATAAAATATTTTTAGTTGTACTGCTCTTGATGACATTTTTAATCTTTAATGGTGTGAAGAAAGTGTTTCGTCTATCGTTTAAAACATGCTTAGCTACAAAGGATTAGAAAAGATTGATAATATGCTAAGCCGCTTTATCTTTAAAGATCCTGGTATACGATCTATTTTTTCTGGTCTTTTCGAGCTCTCTTCAATACTTTTAGAGAATCCTTCGATGTTTAAGAATGCGTTTAAATGGGTATTTGTCAAAGCTTGTTTTCAGGAGAAAAATTTGGCTATATTTCAATATCATGTAAACATCGATTCGGTAAGGTACTTACACAACCTTTTTGCATGCAGTTGCACAGTCAATCCCAAAAAATGTTTCAGTTGAGGTAGCTAAAAACCTAAAGAAAACAAACCTTGAATTGGAAAACAGTTAATGAAGAGGGAGGAATTGAGAAATGAATTAAAAACAAAACAGGTTTAAGTTCTGCGTCTTAAAACTGAGCACGTACCTGTAAAAACCACCCGGTCATTTTAGCGTCAATTTTTTTCCTGAAAATTTAAAAACTGAAAGACTTAATCTAGCAATAAACTAAAATGGGTTTGCTTTAGCTCAAAACAATTATTAGGGCTTAGAGAAATCCATTGGATGCTTTGCCAAACGAAGGCCTCTCGCGGACCCCATGTATTGAACATTAAACTTTTGACACTTTTGGGGCGTTGTAAAATTATGTCTGCAAATCGTGTAGAATGAACTTCTATATCATTTTTTTATAATTGTCGGTAAAACTCGACAAAAGAAATGGTTTTTCTCTAAAAGTCACTGAAAGCGATAAATCGAGCCTTTTTACGACACCTAAAATTATCAATCGGGGGCGCGAAATTGGCTTGATAATTGGATGCACATTTTTCTAATCGAGAACGGATCGAGAATCCTAGACCACACATCGGTAAAGTGCAGTCCTTTAATGATAAGAATACGAAAAACACCTGTACGTTTTTAGTATTTCAAAGCTTATTAGTATTACCATTTGTATTAGCACAGATGCGGATATTTTCGATAATTACCCCCTACTTCCTCAATACAGGTATGATCAATAATTTGGTTCTATCTTAACTGATTGGTAACTTGATCTTATTCCCTTCTTAGATAACCTTCCAATTTTTGTATTTTTGCATAAAATTAAGTAGATTTATTGGCAACGGTCTTAGCCCGAGCACGAAGTTGTTTTCGTCACTTGCTTTTGATATATCGTTCTTTTGATCACGGATTACCCTTTATGAAATTCCAGTTCTTGTCGATTTTCTTCTAAACCAGAAAGTAAATAACCGAGGTTTTTGTAACCAAAATTTGCTAGACTTTCGGGTTTTTACCTGGCTCTGGAATATCGTGTTTACAACCGAGTCCATTGATACTGTTTCCAAAGCGTTCTGCATCGGCGTTTTTTGGTGTGAGGCTCCAGTCAGTTAGATTGTTCCAGGGCCCGGTTCCTCAAACCCCCATTACTTTAACCCTGGATTAACACGAAACTCAAACATTTATTTCTTCATAAGTAAAGCTTTGTTATTCTTACAGAATACTGCTCAGATTTAACTATAAAACAAACAGGTCAACCCAAAAATTTCAGCCCAAAGCAAGCTCCAGAAGGTAGGAAACAGGAATATGAAATAAAAAGTTAACCCTAGGTTAGTACTAATCGGGATCTGAAGAACCGGTTCCTTCGCAACGTCAAACAAACTTGTTTATGGAGCAAATTTCTTTGATCCGCATTTCCCCGTTTCTGAAATGCCTGACAAAGTGCGTTTAATGGTCAACTGTTAAGATTTCCAGTATTTACAAACAATTTTGAAAATAAGTCAGCCGTTGGGTATCTAAGGCAGATTAACCCTAGAACGCATGAAGAAAAAAAGTTACACGTAGGCATGAATTTTAAAAGTTTGCAACCAATTGAAACTTGGTAAGTTTAAAAGTGTCACGTGTACTTCCAATTAAGCGCAGTCATGCGGCACTTAATTGATTTCCATGACAACCATAGCACATAAACACCATTACCAAGTATCGGATATTCATCTAGTCGATAAAATATCAATGCAAAAACTTTGAACTTGTAATTAATATATATTAGTGTTCAATTATCTTTCAATTAGGTTATGCAACGTGAGCTCTAATTGGTTTCCATGGTATCAACAGCAACGAACTGTCAAAACTGCAAAACTGTCGACACCAAAATGTTGCAAACGGTTAAGAATAGTGACATCTCGTATAGCAAGTTGGTTGCACATAATCAACTAACTCATATTGTAATCAAAAAATTTAATTGTGTTGCCATGGCAACGGCTTCTCAAAAAGATCTAAAACAACAATTAATAACTAAAAACATGATATTCCTAAGAAAAACTGCTGAATTTGTAAGATAAGCAAAAAATAATTAAGTTCCAGTATTTTGTTCCCTTTCTGGGTTGTTAAATGAAAACTGGTGTTGAACCAAGAGCCTTGTATTTGTTGAAAAACGCGAAGCTATCAGACTACTTTCAATCTCTAATAGCTTGTTTTGTTAAATGTGCGTGCTGATAAGAAGTTAACACAAAAGTCTTTTGGCGAACATCCTTATGACGCGCGAACCTTTACTGGCTAAATGTCACGTTCAACGCAACAAGAGGGGACTTAGCGCCGACACGATAGCTATTTAGGGAAGAAACGTAAATATATTTATGATTTTGTATTTTGGGGACTTTTCCGACGGTCATTCCTATATACCCTTCAACCCGGGAATCCCCCCCCCCCTCCCGATTCAAACACGCTAATGCAATATGATATTCTCTTTTAGCTTCCTTCCGAACAAAAACATCATGTATGTAACCCGCAGTTTTATCGTTTGTTGCATGCTTACTCTGGGTACATGCTTCATTTTCGCAAATGGTAAGTCATTTTCTCAAAAAATGCTAATTTAAAAATTTGCGACTGTTTGGCCAGAGAAACTTAAGTCGCTTCTAAGTACAGTTTAAAAGTATAGGTCGCCTCTAAATACAGTATAAGACGAACACCTTCAGGACCGGCTTCATATGCCCGTTTGAGAGAGGTGTCCGTCTTGTAGAGACTTAGTATATAGTGAATAACTGCAAAACTCACAGGACGGACAACAATTTGGAGCCGTTTGATAGAGGTGTCCCTCTTATCTGGGTGTCCGTCTTGAGGGACTTTACTGTATGCAACATTCGTAAAAGTTAACTGTAAACTTACAAAGAGTGTAGTACACTTGTTAAGTTTAACAATTTACTTATTGGAAAAATACTGTAAGCTTGAAGTCACCGGCGGGGTAATAGTTATCAGCCTTAGATTCAACAACTTTATTCTTGCAATAAACAGCAGCCACAAAGCTTCATCAGGATAGCTAAAAGAAGTAGTAGAGATTATAAAGGATGATGACATGAAGCCACTTAAGTATACGAAATGTGGCCGATACCTGCCTTGTATTGTTGGAGGGGTTTTCAAAACTTTCAAGAGAAGAATTACCCACTCCTCACAGAATGTGACAACGCTAAAAGGAACGTGATATTTAGGAAACTCTTAATTTCTGTTACAGTTTATGTCCATCGGTTGGGTTCTCTTGACTTCCAACAAGGTTGATTAGTTAATGATTAAGGTTTTTACCGCAATTGAAGAAAGCATGCTCTGCGGACAAAGTTCTCCCTTACCTTCTATAGTTTAGAGTTGAAGTTTGATACAATTGATCTTTACCGAGACTATACTTTGTGTATTTTATGTAACAGCAGTTTTCAACACAGACTTTATTATTATACAGGATTTTACAAGAGTTTAACATAGGTTCAGCTACAACCAAGGATTCTATACAAGCCTTGTTGTGCGAACGAAGCTCGTGGTTTCTCATAATAAAAGAACAAAGGCAGTTTTCATTGAAAAGAGTATTTAACATTCCTACTCATAGCAAATCAAAATTCAAACGAAGATTTTACGTCTCAAAGAGAAAACAGAAGTGTGAAAACGTGACGAATGCTTTATTTAAAACCAGATACGCTTTTTTTATGTTTAAACCTGAATGTTTTAAAGAAGGCAAAAAATGCGGTAACGTGTAAGAGGTAAGCAGAAAACGGTTTTGTTCAGCCTGTGATAAATACAATTTGAACGTTATAATTATTTGTTGTTACGAAAGCCCTCCAATAAATTGCAAATAGAAATTTCAAAACGAAAACGCTATGATCGACAATTAGAAAAGTTTCTTTGCACACTATAAAATTGGTTTGAATGAAGCTCATATTTAGGAACTTCTTCCTTTGTCATTTATATCAAATGAACAGTCTGGGCTGGATGGAAAATGATAAACAACAATTAGGAGTAAAAAAGGTCAATTCGTTTACCAAGGGGTAAACTTGTGTTGATAAAAGATAAAAGATAAATCTATTTTTTCACCTATCTTTAATTGACTAGGTATCAATTGAAGTACTTGAGTGTTGTACCTCGATGCGCGTGTTTCTCATTGTGTAAATGATACATAAATTTTTCTCTTTTTGAAAGGCTGTCCTTCGTACTGTAAATGCAAAACAACAGGCTTAGTTGAATGGGAATGCAGAAGCGTAAGCCTTGCCGGAGTTCTCTCGATAATGCCCAATAATGTACAGAAATTGTGAGTACAAACTTAAGGTGTTATCAAAGTTGTAGATATTGATGCAGCTGAAAATGTAGATACAGAAACAGATACAGAAATATAGATGTAGATGAAGATACAAAGGTAGATAAGTATAGATAAAGGTGTAGATGTTTGTTAACCCAACAATGTATATGTACTGTACGTGTAGGCGTAGATGTAGATATTGATTGAAAATTGATTCTATCAGTGACTTTGACAGGTCATTCATCCTGGAAATAGAGCTACGATTATTTGCTTTAACTCCATTCAGATCGGGCCTAATAAAGCAGGGAAACTTGCAAATAGAAACTGAATTTGTCAGTCGAGGAACGTTTTTATTACCAGAATGTTTTATCATGAACACAAACCAAATGACATAACTCGTGGAACAAGACACGAGATCAAAATGACAGTTCGGTGGTGTGTTTCCTTCAGACCTCTTACCCAAAAACGTTGAACATTGATTATCAAAGCGCTTTTAAAAGCTGCGAATGTGGATCTATCCAGTAAAGCAGAAGTCACTTGGAGGCATTTTATTTCACTTAAAGGAATTTTCCACTGTCCACATTAATGGTCTCAAATAAAACTTTTAAGTCTGTTTCCATACCACCAGCAAAGTTTGAAAACTTTGGGCATCTAACCAACACCAAACAATTTGTTTTCATCAGTTTTTCATTCAGTTTTCTACGGTTTGAATTTCCCGCACGCGGCCATTTTGATTTATGACGTAGCGTGACAGACCTCCTCTCGTTATTGCTAAACTGTATTCATCAAGAGTGAAGAGGATACCTTTAAAGACAAGAAAAGCGAATTATTTGATCCCTATGGCCATTCATAGAAGTATACGGTATTTGCTGGCCGGGAGGTCCGTATTGAGAAAAACTATGCCAGAGGTCTTGTGTAAGGACCGAGGCCAAAGGCCAAGGTCCGTACCTAGACCTACCAATACAAATTTCTCCTGTGTTTTCGTGTTTTTTTTCTTTTTAAAGTCCTATGTTCATACTGTCTTTGTTCAGCAGGATAATAAAACTCACTGTCTCTATGAAAACTATTCGTCGGATATTATATAAAAAAAAATTCAAAAACTGTTTCCAAATGTTAACGCTTTATAAGCTAAGACTTGCAATACTAAAAAAAAATCTGAACCTTTTGAGTTTAGTAGTCTTTGCCTGTCACGAAGTTGCTGTTGGTGTTTGACCACGGGCAAGATCGTAAAATTCCGCCCGATCAGGGTACCAATCAGATTGCAGGATTCGTTTCATCTTGCCCGCTCGTGCGCCGGAAAAAAATATTTTCATATTTACCAACGCTTCTAATGAATTTCTAACCGATAATTCCAAAGACTGGGTAATGACAAAACGTGAGCTCTCGCGTGTGTGGACAACATTGCGTGTACTTTGTCATATTAAGGCGTAGAGAAATAGCATGGAGAAAATAAATCACCAATTTTCTACAAAAAATATTGATGCCACAATAAAAGGTGCTAAGTGCAAGAACCGTTAATGGAGTCACAATAAAAAGGTGCTAGTTTATGGATGTCTTGCATTCCGATTTGTAAATCGATGGGTAAAACTTCTTTTGTGTCATTATGGCGTCAAAATATTTTCTGAAAATTTCAGGCTTTGGGCAACCACTTAATCAGAACTGAAAAATATAATCTTTAAAATAAAAAAAATATAAAATATATTTTCAGTCCAAACGCTTCTAAAGTTTCTAATAATTTGAATATGGCTTGGATATTAACTATTTCAAGTACTAACCTATTTCTCAAACGATACTTATTCTTTTGTATATCAATACCCATACTAGATATAAGACAAAATCTTACATATCTTTATGATTTATGCCTTGTATTCAAAATGGTTGTATTTTCTCTTGCAATCCTACATTTTTTTATAGTTGGTGTATGACGTATTTTCAGTAAACATTACTAATTATTTTAGCTGTTATTTTTTAAAGTTTCTTTTCCGTATGATATAACATTGGGTAGTAGCAATAAGTTTGAGTAATTGCATTTTTATCAAACCTATAGACTGCCAAGGTTTGTTTTGTAGAGTGCAATGCTGTGAGTGGAGTTTGCATTGGTGCACATATGGTGTACAATACAAAATTGATTGGTTAGTTTGAAAAAAAAAAACCCTGTAACAACAAGGGTTGGAACAACCGGGGTCTTTCTTGAAACGTCAATTAATGAGCATTTGATTGGTAACCGTTTTTGGGAGATTTCTTTTCTTTTTCCATTGTTTGGCTTTTTCATACCTTTGACATATTTTGTTTCGCATACAAGAACCAAAAGCAACCAAGCAACCTTTACACTTTATTTATTTTATGCTATACCAAATAGATATATATTAAGTTGCTGACGTCGTAGGTATTTATACAATAAAAAATACATATAATCAAAAACACAACCACCATTAAAGAAAACTTCAGAGGTCTATGGGCTGTTTTATTCATTAGGAAACCTTCCCACAAAACTTAAATTTTTGAATAAATGGATCGAAAGAAAAGTGAGTTTTTCGAAAC
>JAOBRD020596289.1:4340-15827 GCA_027575215.2 Hydrozoanthus sils
CTTCTGCTTCTCTTAAGTGATGATCACACACCGCAGTCCTAGTCATCGCCATTGCCTGCCATCCTTTAGCTGAACAATCTCAGTGAATAGCAACACCAAAGAGACCAAATGTCCCAAAATGGTTGCAGATCTAGATGGTATGACCTCCCTCTGCAAAGACACAAACAAGAGAACCATCCTTGTTATTTGGTATACTTGCACAATCCAGGTAAAACCAAGTAACACACATTTGGCACCAGGCATAGACTTGATGTGTATAAAAATCCCTGAAGTCTTTGTTACAGATAGAAACATTTATTTAAAAATAATGTGAAATATAATATTCCTCAGGGTGTTCCTGTCAGGACCTGTGTAATCACTGGGAGCCCTGAATCTACATCATTTACTAAAAATATATATAAATAAAGATATCATAAAACAACAACAACAACAAAGATTTTATTACTTGGGCACTACAGAAGAAAATCTTTGTATATGATTAACTTGCCTAAATATTATATACTTTGCCTTTTGCCTTTGTTTAGTTCTAGAGCCAGAAAAGGGAACTTTGAAAAGTCTTTCCTCTGATGTCACTCGTCTTGTGTATAAAACAAGATTTGCCAAAGTCTATCAAAAACGGTACCAAAACCTCAGCAAAATCCTACATTCTTTGCAAACAATACTTGGAGAAAAGGCTGTTTAAAAAAGGTTCTTATGCCATAAACGTCTCTCCTTTGAATGATGGTGAATCTCCTGTATGGCAAAGAAAAGCTGTAATCATGTCAAGGATGAAACCTCATTCTCATCCCCTGAAGAGGCTTTTTCTTTGCATGGGACCCCGTCTTCTTTTGTATGTAGATCATAACATAAATTTTTAAAAATGTTTTCTGGAAATCATGCTAGGGACTTTCTACAATATTCTCTGCAAACTGTTATTACTTAGAACAAACCAGTATTTTATGGAATCTAATTGTTTGCTCTTAGCCTGGAACTTAAGAACATGAGCACTTGTGAAATTAACAGTAAAAAACGTTCTGTATTGATTGTGATGGCCTCTAATTAGCCATCAGTAGTAGTTACAGCTCTCCTTGAGCTGCAAAGCTCAGCTAGGTTTTTTGTTTCATTTTTTCTTGCTTTACTAATTTCATCGAGCACAGCCTTCTCATGTGGATTGGCCTTTGAAACGATCTTGTTAAAGTTAAAGGCCTTTTGTGATAGGGCTTTGAAACCAAGACTTAACCTGAAAATTTATGACGGGCTTAGTAGCCATGCCCCACATCAAAATGCATAGACCCAGTGCTAGTGAAACACAGATTCGATGTGAATCTGTGAGATTCATCTCCCTGTTAATTATGCCAGAACAACCGGTACAAAATAATGTTACTTTATTGGCTCCATCAAACTCTCTTCCTCACACTTTGTTGGTCCTAGTACCCCTACAACAACAAATACTTTGGTAAATTTGCTTAGCAGAAATGTTGCTCGGCTCAGCTTGAAAGAAAATTTGAATAAATCATTTAAATAATTTTAGAAAGACAGTAAAAACAAGGTTTGAGCTGTTTGAAACTGTTTGACACTGGGAAATATTTTAGATACATAATAGAAGATTAGTAAATAAATGTACGGACAAATCTGAGTTGAGTTACAATTATTTGGTAAATGTACCTTCACATCCACTGGTAGCACAATTGCTATTGAGCAGTTGGATGAACTGAATGGTGGTTTAAATATTACAAGACAGTGACTTTTCAAGGTTGTTAACTTCTTTTCCTCATGAAACAAAGTTGTAACCTTTTCAGCCCCAAGCACTCTGACCCCTGATTAACATCTATGCCCTGGCATGTTAATGAGCATAACACATCTAAAGAAGAAGGTTAAAAAGACTTTAATTTCTGCAAAAACTATAGAATATTTTTTTTGGAATAAAGATAAAAGATATTCCAGAAACAACAAAAAGTACATTAATAGATAACAGAGAACTGTACTGTTGTACAAGTAAATTGAATCTTTACCAAAATTTTAAAGTTGGCGCCATTGTGCCATTAGCAACTTACAGCAGAGTTTTGTAAAAATCCTCGCAAAAAAATTTCAAATGTTCAACAGCAAACTGGAAAAACGTCGAACAACTATCCATACATCAATACATTTCCGATTATTTAGAGAATGTTCTCAGCTTTTACAGCCGTAGTCAGTACAAAGACAGTGTGTATTGCAGTTGTTGTGGATGTTGATGCCACTTGCTGAAGTACTCAATGCACAAGTTGACTCCACATACACATGCTGCACAGCCAGTTCTGGAATCTTTTGGCTGTTTGACATGCTGGGTATGACCCATAGCAATTTCTGCTTTTCTTTTTCTGGCCGTTTTTGCACTGGTTTTTCTTTTCCATTTGCTTCAGTTCATGGCCATGGAAGTTGACAAATCACCTGCCATCTGCTCGTGGTTGAGCCAAGAAATGCTCACTGAAATCTGTCACCATTTCATTTGCAAGAGCCAGCTGCAATTCTAGATGTGTAAGCGGCTTTGCAACCATTTTCTTGTAGAATATGTGTTCATTTATTGTGGCAACATTAAGAAGGAACAAAAACACATATTTCCATCACGGTTTTGTGTATTGAGCACCAACTGAGTAATATGAAGGTTGTTGATCACTCAGATAGATATCCCCCCTGTACTTGTTGTATAACTTCACATTTGGTGGTTGAGGGATGTCAGCGAAGTGGGTTTTTCCATCATTTCCCTTTTGTCCTTCTAACCGTGTCCTGGCTAGTTGTTTGGCACATTGTATACGCCTTAACAAGTGTGAGAATAAACACTCAGGGAAAAATGTGTAGTTTTGGAGAAAAATGGTTCTTACTTGTTTTCGGTTAAAAATTGTGAAAAATAATTGCAGACCAAAATTTTATATATATATTTATTTTGCTAAAAGCGTGGATTGAGTATCTCTATGGCCGCAATGGAAAACAGCAATCAAAAGACTTCTGTGTATCAAATCTATGACACCACATCTAGTGACCTCTATGACCTCTGTGTTCTGCAGCTCACCAATCACTCCAACCATTTGGAAATTAAACATTTATGATATCGCTATAGTCCAGCATGTGGTAACTGCATCATTGAATCAGCTATATCATACTGTTAATTACCGATGTGCGAATTCACGGATTTTGAGGGAAAGCCCTTCAGTTTTTGAGCGTAAGAATTAAGTTTAAAAGCGTGGGAACTTGTCAACTTAAACATTGCTTGCTAGACTATATGTATATATTACCATACACTACACAAGGCTGTGTGAAGCTATACACACGGACATAGAGTTATAACCGTACCTGATTAACCCTTTCACTCCCACCAGTACTCTAAAAAAACTGCTCTAATGCCCAGGGGTTTCGGGTATCACGTTCTGTTTTCAGAGATGAATCAGAGGTACATCACAAAACTTGCAATTTACTCGATAACCTTTCACTCTCATGTATAACAGTAGAGACAAAGTTTATTCTACAAAGACAGATTTTTCTTTTCATGGGAAATTCAATATCAAAGGAGCTCAAAGAACTGTAAAATTTACATCACAAAATCAGTGTCTTTGAATAAATTGTTCTTGGCAACAATAACTCTCACTATGAAAACTGGTAAACAATGTTTTTCTTCTACATTTCTGTCTTTTGGGTCATCTTAACACAGAACTTCATATTATGAACATTACAATAAATTTTCAAGACATAATAAAAGCAAGAAAAAATGTAAAAGTTGTATTGTGTGCTCTTATTATTGCAACGCATATAGTAGCGCGATATTTGAAATTCCCGCCTTGCTCATCACAGGTTGGCCAAAGGATGGTTCTCGAAACAGGTTAAACATAGCCTCAGGCCACATAACTCGCATCCCATCGGGCAGAAAGTTGTTTTGCTAACTTTCAGGCACCTTTTACATCGGCCCTTACTCATCATTACAGGCCACTGATGAAGCTCAACAGCTCCATCTTGTACACTATGTTGTCATGCAGAGAAATCCGAAATGAGCTCT
This sequence comes from Hydrozoanthus sils, assembly GCA_027575215.2. Taxonomy (NCBI): domain Eukaryota; kingdom Metazoa; phylum Cnidaria; class Anthozoa; order Zoantharia; family Hydrozoanthidae; genus Hydrozoanthus; species Hydrozoanthus sils. The sequence continues at coordinate 8,344 of JAOBRD020596289.1, forward strand.
TTGATCAGCCCAATGCGAAACTGTAGTTTAGTAATATGTGGGAAATTGCCAGCTTCGTTCATCAAAATATGCGTATTGATGATGCAAACATCAGTGCTGAACCACAAAATGTATCGCCACCATTTCTTACTTCGCCGAGACGATTCATGATATTGCCGCATTTGGTCGCAACGGTCAACACCTCCCATGCACTTGTTGTAGAGATGAACAAAAGGAACTGAGGGTACTTGAATAATTGTCCCATATTTCTGTTTTCGCTGTACTGTGTCGTTTCAACGAACTTCACACTGAGTGCTCAGAAAAGTTACAACTTTTTTGGTTTTTCCAGACGGTGGCAACAGCATTTTCCCTTTGGCGAAAAAGTGATTCTCCTCGGTGAAGAGCTTTTACTTCAGCCATGTCTGGTTTCAAGTCAATTGGGAAGCCAGTTCTGTTCAAATGCATGGTGCCACAGAGGTACAAATTGTTTGCCAACAGATCTTCCGCAAGACGAACAGAAGTAAAATAATTATCACAAAATATGTGGTAATTTTTCCCATGTAATTCACTTACGAGGTCAGAAACGACGCGATGACATAGGCCATGTTCAGGTTGGTGGCCATCTTTCCCGGTGTACACTTGCAATGCACAAACAAAGCCATTGGTTGCATCTGCACGGACCCAAACTTTGATGCCACACTTTCTAGGCTTCATCGGTAAATATTGTTTGAAGCCAAGTCTTCCTTTGTATTTGACCATAGCTCCATCGATTGAAGCGAATTTGAAAGGCCTGTATTCGTCACGGAATGTGTTGGAGATTACATCCAATAATGGTTGCACTTTGTATAACTTGTCATGTGCTCGATCGCCTCGTGGCAGCATTTTTTCTCGATTGTTCAAACGAAGATATTGCCGAATTTTTTCAAAGCGAGATCTCGGCATAACTTTTTTGAAAAGCTGAAACGCCAAGCACTGAGTCTTCTGACCAGTAAAGTCTTGTTTCAGGCAAACACTTGATACCGAAGTAAATATTCAAAGCAATGATACACGCATTTCTTCAAGCGTTGTTGGATACCAGTGCGCATCGGGCTTTGTTCTGATAAACTGCAAAGCAAATCGATTTGTTTCTTCAACAAGAATTTCAAATAGACTTTCTGGGAAAAGAAGTTGGAAGAAGTCAAGTGCTGTTCCATCTTCTGGGACTCGTGAAGTTGCTCCAGTACGTTCTGTAAAATCAAGAACTAGAACCAGGGAGTCATCGGTTGACCAAGCGTCTTCAAATTCAATAATTTCTTCTTCTCAATCACTATCACTGCTATCACTGTCACTCGAAACTACAGAAATGTCAGACTCGTCAAAAGATAGCTGATTTCTCAATAACCTTGCTCTCTCTACTTCAGTTTCAAAGCCTAAAAACTCGCTTTCTTCGCTTTCTGACTCCATTACTAGCAATTCTCGTACGTAAGTTTCAACCGCAAATTGTGAGGAATATTTGTACCGCAGCGTACCTCGTGTTTGGGACAAAAAGAGACCTAAGAGTGTCTGTGATTGGTTGAAAAACAAAAGGCGCTGTTATTGTCATTTCTTACAGTAGTTTTGATTGGTTTAAAATGGCGTTTGTTTGAAAGTGCCATATGCCACTCTTGGGAAATTCAGCCAGTTTTGCAAGAGTGCCATATGGCACTGTTGGGAGTGAAAATGGACCATGCACTTGACTGTTCGAGATGCGAATGAAGGTCTAAGAATCGTTGCTCTATTTGCCCGACGGTGTTCTGGAGTGACCTTAATGGTGGCTGTAACAGCTTTCCAATTGCAACAATCCAGAATAAAAATGACTTGGAAATTTGGAACGTTTCTTTATAACATGTGCGACTTAATTTTCTTTCGAGGAATTTTGACTTTTACAGTCTTGGGGCTTTTGACTATTTTACTTGATATCTTGTTTCCTCAAAAACACCCATAAATATTTATATTACAGTTATAATTGGAACACATTTTCTACATAAACTAAATGAATGCATAAAAGTTAGTTGTTGAATTGATTCTGATTCTGAAATTTAATTTCTGGATTATGTTCGCACCTTTGTTATTACAAGTTGGTACTTGATTGCATTCTCTCATAACATGAATTGAGCGTTTTGCAGCCTTTACAGTCAGGCTCGATATGACAAGGGCATGTCTAAATCAAACGAAATGCTTTGATCTTTCTCTTCACTTACGGCACGGCAAAAGAAAGAACAAGATGTTTTTAAAAACTGCGAAATAAAAATTTGATGGCGCTCTTACAGCATTTAACGAGAGGTACCCACGTGTACATGTGCGTGCTAGGCTGATGTACATATGTTAGAACTTATTTAGAATTTTCCCAGAAGTTGTTGTTACTGAGCTATTGACAAAACACTAAGTATAGTGTTTTCTTGTTCCTTGAACAGTTGTTCAATATAATGGCGACACCCGAGGAAACATTATTTCAACGGATCAGTCAAAGTTTTTAAATTGTAATTTGGAAAAATATTTGAACAGATGCAGCCAAAGCTTTTTAACTGCTTATTCAAAATCGTTTTCAATGAACTTTTGAAACAAAGATCTGTACTAGAAATTTTTGACAAAGCGGTGAAAACGGTTGTGCCTCTGAAGCGATCATGCACAGCAACTCGAGTGGAACGACCGCACAAAACCCAAAACCTAAGTTTTAGAGCACTTTGAATAACAGGTATCTTATAAACATGTTGCGTGATTGAACAATTTTTAAGTAAGAAACTTACAAATATGAGAGTTTGAGCTTATATAGCTCTCATATTGAGCACTAACAAGAATCAGTACAGCTTATCAACTATGACAGCTTGGTTCTTATGCTGCCACAGAGGGGATCAGGATGGAAACACAATGAAGTGTATCCCAAATGAAAGCTGTATAGCCCACAATGGGCAGAGTACCTCATTTATAAACAACAGTTGAGAAAATGTTTGTTGTCGCAAGGACAAAATTCGTATTTTCTTCCAAGCATGCATGCCATGTGCATGTGGTAAGCTTGCAGCTGAAGCCATCCTGCAAGAAATGTCTGACGAAAAATTGTATGCTTTATTTATTCCCAATTAAGTAGCTCAAGCCAGTGAATCATAATCCCATTAGTCATTATTGTTGAAAACAAAGAAAAGGCATAACAATGTTTTAACTTGATTTCTCTCAATAAATATTAGAAAAGATTTGTGTTGTATGGTACAATCAAGAATTGCTCGTAGAGTTCCTCAAGAATCAAAAATAAAAGTTTAACTCGGTTAGTCAATAGAGATTTCTGCTTATTACCACTGTGAAACATGACGATCTGATGCGCACTGACGGAGCTTTAGTTCTTTTTAATAGTCGGCCTCGCGGCTATGCATAATAATTTGAATATTGTTAATTCCAATTTTTACGGAAATTCTCTAGAAATCCAGACATCAGAAATCCAACTCCGTCAATCGATGGAGAATATCCCTTAGGGTCGTTGTGGGAAATTTTATCACCGTATGATGCGAACTGATGGAGCTTAAGTTCTTTTTGTCACCTTCGGCTATGCATGATAATTTTGAATACTGTGAATTGTAACGTGTACGGCACAAATCTAAAATTGCTCGTAAATTCTCTAAAAATCAAGAAATCAAATCTAACTCCTTCAATTGATGGGGAATATCCCTTAGGGTCGTTGTGGGAAATTTTATTGCGATACGATGCGAACTGGCGGAGCCTTAGGGTTTTTTCAAGAAACGTTGCCCCTAAACAACAACAACAAGATTAGCAGCGTCTGGGGACCAGTTCCTGATCCAAAAAGCGTGTATTAATCGAAAGTTGAAGTTTTGAGCCTCTAAATTCAAGTAAGCATTTTTCTTAATTATTGACTTTCACTCTAATTTTTCTATAGCATTTGTATTCAAAAAAACAACTCAGTAAAACACATTTTTGTAAAGTCAATCGAATGAGAATCGAAGATTTATCTGGCTCTGTTAAATGTGAATTTTTCGGAAACTCTGTAAAACCAGTGAAATGATTTCCAGTTTGTATCAAGTTTCATAATTGTGACCCTTTTTCGCACAAGCTGAATTTTTTATGTCCCTTAACCTTAGTCAGAGTCGGAGTCATTTATCATTGCATATTTGGTTTTTTTATGGTCTCTTTGTTGTCGTAAGCAACTTGCCACCTTTAGTAAAAGTAAAACTGAAAAGCCATGTGGAGCTCCTGTTAACAGTCTCGGTGTTTTCAATCCTCTTCTTGCCCTCTCGTACTTTCAGTTATTTCCAGGAACTCGTCCATGTGTCATGAAACCAAACAATATTAATTTTCTTCCCCTTCGACGTTCAGCACTTTTCCAATTAAAGGCCTTTTAACATAGGCCTCCAAATCTAATGCTGCGAGCATCCCACTCTTAAGTTTTTTGATATCTCTGTCTTCGTAAACAACTGCTTCCCGCTTTGCTGTGCCTTTGTATTTACCTAAGTAAACCTAGAAAATAATGCTATTGTTTAACAGTCATGGCTGTGTAACATAAAATACCAAAAATGCCAAGTAGTATACTTTTTACTGGTTACTTTTTAGTAATAAGGCTTTGCCAGATTCTAACGCTTCGCTCCATTTAAGCACATTGTGAGGGTTAACAGATACTTCCTCGTCTGGTCTCACCCTGTTCTTCACCTCATCAACCATCAACGTTGTATGCCCTCATTTCGTGTATACTAGGCTGGAAACTTTGATTCACTTCCTCAAAGCAAAAGAGAATATATTTGTTTTTAATAAGTTGAAGTCTGCAAAAGGCAAACATTCAGAAGATGTTCCACAAAGATCTCATCACTTAAACAAATGATTTTTTGTTTACGTAATTTTTAAAGAGGTGACTGAAATGATAAGATATGTGCCCGCTAACATAAGTAATTACAATAACTAAGATAAGATAAGTTAAGAACCAGTTTCATTTGTCAGCTTGAAGTGGTTCTTTTATTTTCGGTGTTTGATTGCCCAAAAATTTCAAGCTGGTGGTCCTTAACGCACTGGTTCTTTTATGCGGGGCTTTATTGCATCATTTTTTCACAATAGTATAGAAATTATTTGCAGCATCTGCCACCATGTAAACCATTTATCGAATAACTTGGCGACAATTATCAAAGCGCCTGCCAGCTGTTTACGCTACAACATTCTCTGACAGCATCATTACATCCATTTCTTCATGCTATAAATGCTCTTAATTACCTTCACTCTTTCTTCAGATACGCCAACCTTGGATGCACATTTTCTAATTTTGTTCGCCATCTCCTTAGTTGAACGCATTCCAGATGAATAACATTCTAGGAACATTTTTTTGGTCGTCTCTATATGCGTATTTGTTATTCATTCTGAAACTGACCAATTACACCAACATCTTTGTTCAGGTGGCTCTAAGCCATAAAACTAAATACAAACATAATATACATGTATATATGTAAAGTGCAAAAATATTACAAATATATTAAAAAGTTACAACAAGAAGTTATACAATACAAACTGAATGATACCATGAAAATGTTGAAAAATTAATGACACTCTGCCGGTGGCTTTGCTATTCTTCTTGGCTGTTTGAAAATGTTATTTCAATACTTGCCTTTTAATTTCTTTGAAATTATATCTGTTCCCAGGCACTCAGAAGAAACATGATTTTGACAGCTTCTGTATATTTTCCTGAAAGCAAATCTTTTTATGATATGATTAACTCGCCTAAATATTCACTCCGCCTTTTACCTTTGTTTAGTTCTGGAGCCAGAGAAGGGAACTTTGAAAAATCTTTCCTTTGACGTCACTCTAGTCTTTAAGCTTTGCCAAGGTCTTTCTAAAACGGTGTCAAATGCTCAGCAGAATTCTACCTAAATAAACCATTTAAATAGTTTTAGAAAGATAGTAAAAACAAGGCTTTAGCTGTTGGAAACACCTACAGTGACAAAACTGGAAACTATTTTAGATACACCTAATCTCAATAGAAGATAAGTAAATAAATGTATGGAAGAATTTGAATTGATATACAATTATATGGTGGATACATACCTTGATATCCACTGGTAGCACAATTGCTGTTGAATAATTTGATGAACTGAAAGGTGATTTAAATATTATACAAGGTAATGACATTTCAGGGAAATGCTGCTCAACTCCTTGTCCTCATGAAACAAAGTCTTAAGCCCGTTCCAGCCCCAAGCACTCTGACCCCTGTCCACTTATCGTCAAATACGCGCACGTCGTCTTCCACCTCTCTTTATATCTTCTCAAACTGCGCAGATGTTGCTCCTCTTTCTTCATGTTAACTGCTCGCTTGAAAAATTGTTCCAATTCCTGTAAGAATGTGGAACAAAACAACTCGTCCTGAAGCAACAAAATGTTGGTTCTCAGACGTTTATCATCTACAACCGTTTAGTTGTTTGCTATTGCACAAACTAAACAGAATATCAATAAACTTGCTTGGGCAACGTTGGTAAGTTATCACTGTTTCAGCATCTTCTTTTGTTACCCATCCTGATAAAGATATCAATTGACCAGATTCAACGTACTTTTGGCTCTGCATCCCAAACTACCACCACACCTTCTTCCTCAAATTTTTGGTATTCATATGGGATGTCCTGGTTGCCAGCCTTCTTCAGCATATTTCTGTCTCCTTGGCAAGACGTTTTTCTTTTTAATGGGTGCGTGGGACTCTTCCAATCCTTTAAATTGTTATTTCCTGCTTTTATGTCAGCTCAGTTCTTGTTTAGGTATTGGCAAAACATTTGCTGCGCATCCTGAGCTCTGTTTTCTTGGTTACACAAAATCAAAACCTTTTCGTTTTTAAATCGGCTAAAGGCAAACACCTAAAGCTGCCATGTCCCGGTTCTCTTCAATGTCAGGGTATGTCTTTTCCAGTTGGTCCAAGAGCTGTTAAGGCATGTAAGTCTTGAATCGATTCCGTCTGCTCTTGATGCCTGCTGTAGAATCATTGAAGCAACTGGGTTTGGGTCAATTTTTCCCCAAACGTATCCCGTAGGATGGTGAATACTCGGTCTGGGCTGGACCACTCCTCTGCTCCTCCAACCGCAACTCGCCCTGGGCTGCCCCTTTATGCTATGGTATAAGAAGTCAACCACCTCAGCATCGGCCAATTTCTGTGCCAATATCCTCTATTTGGCATCCTCCACACAAGCCTCTAGCACGTTATCATCTCTGCCCCTAGCATACATTCTAAGTTTCCTCTCCCTCAGGACCTTCACCTGTATAACTTGGGCAGAAGCTGTACCGTGGCTGGCTATTGAGTCTTCCCCCGCCTGAAGCTGTTCTAACTGAACCTGAAGCTAAGCTACTTTGGCAGCCAGTGCGTCCATCCCATCTGCCATTATTAGCGTTCCCGTTTATTTATGTATTTAACTTAGTTAAACTATAAATTCTATTTCAGTCACTCACTTTTTAGGCCAGTCTTGAATTTTGTAAGATCGTGAGTTCTCCTTAGGTCCAGAGGAAGAGTGTTCCAAATTTTCGTA
>JAOBRD020596503.1:0-15824 GCA_027575215.2 Hydrozoanthus sils
TTGACATGAAGACGTTTTCTTACTATAGCTACCACAGCTCTTAACATGAAGACGTTTTCTTACTATAGCTACCACAGATCTTAACATGAAGAAATTTTCTTACTATAGCTACCACAGCTCTTAACATGAAGACGTTTTCTTACTATAGCTACCACAGCTCTTAACATGAAGACGTTTTCTTACTGTAGCTATCAGAGCCCTTAACATGAAGACGTTTTCTTACTATAACTACCACAGCCCTTAACATGAAGACGTTTTCTTACTATAGCTACCACAGCCCTTAACATGAAGACGTTTTCTTACTTTAGCTACCACAGCCCTTAACATGAAGACGTTTTCTTACTATAGCTACCACAGCCCTTAACATGAAAACGTTTTCTTACTATAGCTACCACAGCTCTTAACATGAAGACGTTTTCTTACTATAGCTACCACAGCCCTTAACATGAAGACGTTTTCTTACTATAGCTACCCCAACCCGCTACATGATGACGTCATCTTACTATAGATGTCGCTTTCTGACTTTAGCTACAAAGCCCTTTGCATGAATTAAGACGTGTTCTGACTATATACCTAACTGATAATAAAATGGTCTGCACACACAGGTAGAGTTTCTGAGACAGCGCCTACTAAGCAAACATCCTGCTCTTGAGATCAAGTCAGTAGATGGTTTCCAAGGTCGCGAGAAAGAGGCAGTCATCATATCTTTTGTGCGTTCGAATGAAAAAGGTACTTTGTGCATAAAACACCAAGCCAAATTCACATGGAGTTGAAGCGATTTAATGTATTATTAAGAGCTGCTGACTGAGAAAATCAAATACTCGTGGACAAACTTCAAATTTCAGATTTCTTTATATTTTGCCTGGAGAGCCCCTTTGGTGAACTCATTTTAGAAATCACACTTAAACTTGCAACCGAGCTTTCGTTTTCGAGAAATTTAGGAAAACCTAAAATAACAATCACGGGCCCTCAAGGCCTGGAAATCTCAATGAAAAATCAGTCAACTTTGATTCTCGCGTGCACGCAACTGGTCTATTGTATGGAGCTAAGATGTCTCATAAAATCAAACAGTTCCTTTTACAACAAGAATATTTAAAAATTTTAAAATTTAAGCTATCTGGTCATGATGATTTTTCTTTTTAGTTTTGCTTACTTACAGCATTAGTGCAACACTCCGAAAATACCCAAACTTTAAGTTCAAAAAAGGCAACTGCGATGCCGAGTTTCGTCACAAATTTTACACTGCAGAAAAGTTCTATTACAGTATTACTACATATTAAATATCTAGCTTGGGTAATTCATAAACCGCCCGCAACGAGTTTCGAAAGTCGAGACTATTTTTGACTTTAGTGCAATACCCATAAATAGCCAAACTTTACAGTTAAAGAAAAGCAACTGCGGTGTCAAGCTTCGTCACAAATTTTACACTACAAGAAAGCTTGTTATAGTGTTACAATATATTAAAAATTCAGTTGGGGTAACTCGTAAACCGCCCGTTGCGATTTTCGAAAGTCGAGACTAATTTTGGTTATTTTTACTTCAAAAACTGCCACGTCACGCACTCCCTACAAACTTGTTGCAAATCGGCGTCGATGTCAGTTGCAAATTCAAACACTTTTCAGTTTTGTAGGGGCATCTTAGTGCTCGTTTTGTTTTGTTTACTGTTCCCGTTTTTGCCATTCCTCTCTAAGGGAATCACCTGTCATTCCATATCTCATTCAGTTTTAGTTGATGTGTAGTTTCTAGTGTCCAACTGCCGACATTTTTAAATAGTATTCTTTTCTTCCAATGTTTTGTCTACTGTCCCCTTTTTTGCCATTCCTCTCTAAGGGAGTCACCTGTCATTCCATCCCTTTCCTCCCCATCTCCCCAAGACAAGTAAGTTAAAGAGCTGCAAAACACTGTACACCATATAGCTGGATTATTGCAATACTATTAGATTTTGCTGTCCTTCCCATTGAGATGAGAAGAAATAGGTGTAAACGGGGAACCTTTTGTTCAGGTGGTTACTACATCCCTTATGCTTTAGATTTGGTTGACAGCTGTGTTCTTACTGCTATAGGTGAAGTTGGTTTCTTGGCAGAAGAAAGGAGAATCAATGTTGCAATCACACGAGCAAGGCGGCATCTGGCTGTGGTGGCAGATTCTGACACGGTTGGGCGGCATGCCTTTCTGGGCTCTCTGTTGGAGTACATTGGCCGTGAGGGGGAAGTACGTTCTGCTATGGAGTATCGAGATGAAATGGTAGTTGGTGATAACACAGATTTTTTAAAGGGTGCAGAAGGATTTCTGGCACAGAGAGTGCATCCTTGCAAATCAGGCTCCCTGGATTCTTTAGCTCAAATCGAGACTGAAAGGAATAAGAAAAGAGAAACTGAAATTGCAAAGAAAATTAAAGTTAAACCAAAGAATACCTCTAGTAATTCTGTTAATCAGGGACACGTTTCAGAAAGGAAGAGTTCGGAAAATGATGCCATCACGGTTGCAGTTTCGGAAAACTCGACAATTGGTGCTACTACTCAAAGTTTGTTAACTAAGGAAATACTTCAAGAAAAGATAAGGGACTTTCTACACGATACCTCGAGACAAGAACTGATTTTTCCTGTGACATTGAGTTCGCAGGAACGGTTTTATGTTCACTCAATAGCAGAGGAAGTTGGAATACTGCACGAGAGCAGTGGCGACGGAGACCAGCGTCGCGTCCTTGTTCGGAAGAGGGTTAAGAAAGGTGGGAATTACTTTGTTTACTATTTTAACGATAACTTTGATACTAATTTGAAAATTACTACAAAACCAGCAGGTGTTAGCGTTGTTAGGTAAAGATATAGTAACAGTGTAACTGTAGATAGGGAACCGTGCATTTGCCCACAACCTCTAGCGCATGAAACTCTAAATTCGTTAATTACAACGCACAGAAAATCCCACTCTCAATATTCAAGTTAATTACTCCCTTTCCAATAGTCGTTCTTTGTATAACTTTGTATCATCATAATTGTATTGCTATACTTTTCATTATATCTTTTCAATTTGTACATCTACTACTAATTACGAAACATTTCTGTACTAAAACTGAAGTTTGTCTTGTATATACTTAAGTTTACAATAAATTTGCTAAACAGTCGCCCATTTGGACACGCACAGAAAGCATATAAAAACTTCGAAATTGCCAGAAAAGTGTGTTCGTCTGCGCCCTTTAACCCATTTAACCTAGAACCCATACTTTTCATGTTTCCAGGTTATTTGTTTTTTATCTCGAGTTGTTTGTTATGATCAATTCCTTTTTTCTCATTACAAACTGATTCATTTCGTTTGACGGTTATTAAGGAGGAATTAGATATTGTATACTGGATACGACTGAAAGGGTCAAGTTGTAATCGGTTTAAAAGGTAGAATGGTAAAAAGAATAGGCATCTTTTTTGGTAAAAATAGCTCAACACAACACTTCAGTTATGGATCAGGCCAAGCTAGTATATATATTCGCGGGAAACTGATAGTCGCCTGGAACTAGATGAAACACACTAGTTTAAATTAATGAAGCGCTGTACAAAACATAACTGAAACACATTGAACTTTCGGTTCTCAACTAGAACCTTGATCACAATGGCTGCAGTCATGCTGTCGTGGTTTTTTTAAACTTTGACACACGTGACTGCAGAAGCTCGTCCCAGGTGTGAAGCAGAAGACTCTGCCCTGGTCTCGACTTAGGCCTGGTTTGGTAAACCTGATGTAAACTGTCTCGTGCACTCCTCCTGATACGAAATGGTTTTCAATTTGTTTGAAAACATAATGGCGGGCGAAATTTATGTAAATCACAGACAATTGGAATGAATAAAAAAAGAAGTGACAATACGACTTGAATAATTTTGTTTCGTATTTTTCTCCAACCATCCCTTTCTGTGACTCTATACACGTTTCTCATTACCCGCATTTTAGAAGATAAGAGAGGTGATCTCTACTGTTGTTAAACACGATATTGTTAAACTATTGTCCCTATTGCAGTATGTAACAATTTAACTAATATTTTTTGTAATTTCTTTTCACCCTTTGTTAGAGTTAGAAGAAGATGACGATCTGTTAAGCACTTGTCCCCAGTGTAATAAACGCCTTCCATCCTGCAATCTTTCTTTACATCTTTTGCGGTGCGAGCAGCTCCACCAGCCGAGACTGCCACCCGATCAGCCAGGGAGAATAGCAGAATGTAAGGGTGAAACTAACAAGCAACCAAAAAACACCAAGAAGAAGAAAAAGCCTGTTGCTACAAATGCGAAAACACGGAATGAAACAGAAGAAGATTTAGACGCAATGATTGCATCGTTCTCTAGACTTGACTCTGAATGCGCATTTGATAGCTGTCGCCAAAGTGTTCGAGCCCTGGGTCAGAAGTGTGCTTGCTGTCTACAAACTTTCTGCCTGTCGCATCATATACCAGAATCACACGGCTGTGGCCATGCAGCTAAGGTCAGGGCAAGACAGATGATGGCTACAAGTGCCAACCGTTCAAAGCCTAAGAAATTGAATGCGGCACAGAAGGCTCATCTTCAGCGTAAACTAGATAAGAAAGTAGAAGAAATGGCTGTTAAGAGAAAATCAACACGGAAAGAAGAGAGGAAATAATTTTAAGAGCTCTAGACTTCATAAGCAGCTATATTTAAACTATATTATGTACCATGTACAAGTTATTATCAGAGAGAAACATTTATAATTACCAAACATTTGTGCAGAGTTTTATTAGTTGTTGTCATTTGCTTAGATAAGAAAAGTCATGGAGTTGGAAAAAGTCGGATAGTTTGTGGTAGAGCTTTGGAGTTCGGTTGCTTTATCCAAAGTGTTTCTTGTTTACCTTGAAGATCTCCCAATTTGTTTTTTGTCTCATAGAAATATCTGTCTGGAAACAGTTTCAGTTTCCTTTGGGCATGCTAAGTTACTATGTTGTTGGAAAGTGCAGGTGATAGCCATGGCTCAGCTAAAAAGAGGATTGTTTTGTTTCAAGGTTGTTTCCATAGAAATCGAGGTCGCTTTGTCAAAGAGCCCAAGATTTGATTTAGTCAAGTCGTAACTAAGAACTCCAACTCGACGTAAGATTAAGTGAAGTTATTTTGCATCGATTGCTTCAAGCATTTAGGGGGAATTTAAGAAGTCAACCTTCAAAGTTCTTGCTGAACGATCAAAATTTCATAATCTCTAGATCTGCATTAGACAGCTTATTTTCTTTTGTTCCTGCTGGAATAATTTAGAATTCCAACTCAACCTTAAAAATGAAATTGTTTTGCATCGAAATCTTCAAGTAGTTTGGGAGTATTTTAGAAGTCACATTCCAAAATTTTTTTGAACGATCACATCTCATAATCTTTGCACTAGACAGCTTGCTTTCCATTGCCATTCTAAGAAGAATTTACAACTCCAATTCGAAGTAAAATTAAGTGAAATTATTTACATCAATGCCTTCAAGGGGTATTCAAGTAATTCCGGGGAAATTTTAAACATCAACTTCCCAAGTTTTGCGGGAAGAACAATTTTCAAAAGATCTGCACTAGACAGCTTATCTGTTGTTACGTATACTTCCGTATATTTTAAGAAGAATTTAGAACTCCAAATCAACGTAAAGGTGAAACTATTTACATCGACTTTTTTAAGTAGTTTGGGAGAATTTTAGAAACCATATTCCAAAAAGTTTGTTGAACGATCATATCTCGTAATCTCTGCACTAGGCAGCTTACTTTTGTATTGCTACTCCTAGGAACTCCAACTCGACGTGAAAGTGAAACTATTTCGCATCGGTTTATTCAAGAAGTTTAAAAAAATTTCAGAAATCATCTTCCAAATTTTTTGTAGGAATTTCCGTTGCGAAGATTTACACATATTGGACATTTGGTAGGGTTTGAAACCATAAACTCCCAACAATTGGATATCAGGCGTAAATTTTTATCAGCGACACCAGTCTAACTGTCGTACAGACTTTCAGACTTTATTCAACATATTCAGAAAAGTATGACTTACAATATATCCAGCTCCGCAGGTAGCTAAGCTAATCTAGGCGGGCCAGGAGATAATATAAAGATTCAAAACTGCTGATACAATTGAGATAAATACAAAGAGAAAACAAAGTAAGAAAGCGAGGATTCGTCTGAGACAAGACAAAGATAAGGGAGGGAAGCAACTATGCGCCCTTGATCACAAAACAAAAGTGTAAACAAAATTACGCAAAACGTGAAAGGTAGGTTTTAGATTTAGATATTAGACCTTCAAAATCAATATACAAGTCTTCGGATTCTAAAATATTTTAACAGTAATGATTCAATTTTCTATTTAAATATCTCTAGGAATCGATCGGAAATTGTTTGATATCTCATTCCACAATCTCGCGTCGACTCGTGAAAAAGATTTTCTCTTAATTTCTAGCCTCGACTTTTGTGTGTAGAGATTTCGGGAGGTAGAAAAGCGTGTATTATAAGAATGAACATTCGTTGGTAGGAAAGAGTAGGTCTTAAATTTAAAGGAACAAAATTGTTATTAATTTTATTAGTTTTATTGTCTCTATAGAGACAGACTTTGACTTGCATCGAGAGCAACAGTACGACTGCAGTCACAAAAGATGAGTTAAGCTCAAGTGCCCGTGCGCCCCCCTCCCCAAGTTTTTTCCCCCAACTTTTGTGGATACTACAGCTTTAGACAAATAAGTAGTTACCGACTATAGTCGTTAGTGCCATATGCAATTCCTTTATTTAAAAAATGAAAAAGTCAATACGCTGGCAAAAATATGTGCGCTTGCAGATGACGACTCATGAAAAAGATTTTCTTTTAATCTCTAGCCTCGACTTTTGTGTGTAGAGATTTCGGGAGGTAGAAGAGCGTGTATTATAAGAATGAACATTCGTTGGTAGGAAAGAGTAGGTCTTAAATTTAAAGGAACAAAATTGTTATTAATTTTACAATGATACAAGCTAGAAGAGAAGTACAGCAACCCAGTGGACGCCTTTTGAGTAGCTATGAGACGCTTTGAATGCTTACTCGCTGTCAATAAGCACACGAAATTCTATAGCTATTGGCTTACAAACATTTGCTAAAAAATCAACTTAATTTAAAATACAATCTTCTTCACTTTTGGTTAACAACAACGGTCCAACCCTAGATCCTTTCAGGATAGATCTGGCGGCTGTAACAAATCGCAAATTGATATTTTTAGAAAGATTTTCCACGGTTACGTGCAGTCCTTTTAAGGGGTTAATACTTTCTTATGAATCTTGCTTCCCGCAGCTAGTTGTTACATTCTTTGATTTGCAAGAAATTTCGCTTTTCCATTTTCTTTCACCTCGGTGACTGTGCTAGTTTTCAACACCTCTCGCCCTGTTACCTCCAATCGCGGGTCATGGCAATACTGAATTTGTAAATACCAAGCAACTCTATCTCAACACAGTCAGGAAGAATACCCGTGTCATTGACTCGGACCCTAATTGGAATCTGCTTTTGTTCAAACAAACACGCCTCACTCAACAAAGGCGAGCTACTGTTATTCAAACGAACATTCGTTCATGTATTTAAACTCCGCGCTCTTTTATGGTTTTTACATCGGCCTGAAGAAGGTTTGAATAATAAACCGAAATATTGCCTACAGCTTTTAATGAATATCACTATGCAATCTATCTTCGGATTATCATTCCTACTATAAGAAAGATATGTATTAGTTATACACTAGAAGTATCGTAACAGACGATGTAACGTCATTTCTCAAGCGTACGTTGTTTAATTTGGAGTTTTGATTTTGAAATTGCTCAACATTTGCTACGATTTCCTCCCGAGTCATCTACGCCTGCGTATTGTAAGAGAAGAGTGCTGTCGAGTTCTTACGAGTCTTTATTGTCTCTATAGAGACAGACTTTGACTTGCATCGAGAGCAACAGTACGACTGCAGTCACAAAAGATGAGTTAAGCTCAAGTGCCCGTGCGCCCCCCTCCCCAAGTTTTTTCCCCCAACTTTTGTGGATACTACAGCTTTAGACAAATTAGTAGTTACCGACCATAGTCGTTACCGCCATATATAATTCATTTATTTAAAAAATAAAAAAGTCAATGCGCTGGCAAAAATATGTGCGCTTGCAGATGATAAAACGGAATATTTTTTCAAGTAGCCTAACACTTTTTGTTTAGAATCTGCATTTTTTGTTGAAGGTGTAAAGATTTGAAAAAGGCCTCTGAGAATTTCATTTTTTCCATTTCGACATAGCCATGAGTACTTCTTAGTTATGTGAGTGTTGTTCACGGCGACGATGTAGCCCTAGATCCTTCTTAATTTTAGAATAGACCATGGTGGCTTTAAAAAACTGCAACTGTATCCGAAAGATTTTCCATGGTTACTAGCAAACAACGTGCAGTGCTTTTGGCGGGCTATTTCTTTCTTAGAACTTTTACTTCCCCTAGCTATTTCTTACATTTTTTGATTTGCAAGAAAGTTGTGTCTAGCAGTATCATAGAAGACGTAATGTCGTTTCTCCAACGTACTTTGTTTGGAGTTTCGGTTTCGAATTTTTTCAATGTTTACATGTTACTATTCCCTTTCGAGTCATCTATGAATGCGTATTGTTTGAGAAGAATGTAGTCAAGTTATTACAAAGTTTTATTGTGTCTATAGAGACAGACTTTGACTTGCATTGAGAGCAACAGTACGACTGCAGTCACAAAAGGTTTGCTTGGCCGTAATTGAACTCTTAACTCGCGAGTACCATTTAGATTATTTCAAAGCGATATACACTACTTTGTAAGAACCAGCATGGTCACAGTTGCTCAAGTTCTTTAGCACCATTTTCTCTCTGTTGCATCCTGTTAATTTTGGACTGCACTGGGTGACGTCCTTTTCCATAATACTGGTTGTTTCGCGCAAGTTGTTATAGTAATAATCAATCAATGCCAATAGTAAGAGATCACTGGAATCGGTTCATCAGCGACTTGAGTTTGTAGACGAACAACTTTATAATAAAAGATTAACGAGGCTCAAATTGGTCAAAATTTAAGAACAATTAAGAACAAGCTGAGGCTCGGGCTCGATAGTTTTTTTACTCAGTTTTGATCTTTAAATTAACAATACGGAATGAATTAATAACTGAAAATGATATAAGTTTTTTTCTTTTTGACATTGACATTGCTGCAAATCATACGCTGTACACGTGTACTGGCCCATAAGTTAATTCCTTACAATGTACGTGTATTACAATACCTTAGGTTTAGTTTTTATTCGATTTAAACCACGCATAGAAATAAAAAGAATTATAGAGCAATTTGAGGCCATTTTCACTAGTGCGTATCTTACTACAGCTACCAAAAACTATTGCGACGTCTTGTTTGTTCAAGAAATGAAGCCTATTGTTTAAGAATTCTCAGAGGAGTTCGTGCATGTGAATATCAAAAGAAAACTGAAAACGATTCTGGTAGTTGTAGTAGAATGACGCCATAGTGCAAATGGCCTATTGCCAACAGTTGAAAAACAATGAGCTTTAGCCAAGTTTACTGGTTCTTATAAAAAAACGTGTGTTTTAAGTGTGCTAAAGTGAGCTTCAATGAGCTAGGAGAAGCTTGAAATGCTGTTCATTTGCCCAACTAACTCAAAGGATTCAATGGTTCAGTTCTAGGGGATTTGAAAGTCGACTTTAGGTCAGGAGATACAAAGTTTCTTGTTCATGAAACGGCAACGTTTTTCGTTCTACGCAACCAGTCTCTAGCTTATATTATGCAAAAAAGCTTATATTATACAATAAAGATTGTCTGAAACTCCTTAGAAGAAGCTGTTTTTCTTGCCATAATTGAACGTGTTTGCGAGCGGCATTCCAAATGAAAAATGTGACGTGGTTATTTTCTTAGGCGACTGGAAAGCTCTTGATTTTTCATCAAGGGTAGAAATGCTTAACCACTGTTGGAGCTATTTAAAATTTCTATCACGTTTTCAGTAGGTTTGCCAACTTACTGGGTCACATGCACTATGATAGAGTTGTTGGTAGCCTAAATTTTCTGTTTTTCTTGGTGCAAAAGCTAGTCACATACAAGATGATGTGTTATATTAATTCACGAACGGTGCCATAGCTAATAACTAGTTACTAGGACTATATTATTCTGTTTTCGACCTTAATTGCTTTTGATAACATTTAAAATTACGATTCCGTTTTGAGTCATCTACGCATGCGTTGTATATTTAAATTCTTTTAAGTTATCCTAGTTTTTCTATAGAGATCAGTCTTGGCTTGCGTTGAGAACAGGAACGATTAGCGTAAAAGGTAAGAAAAAACATTTTTTTAATAGTCATTTCTTGATCATTTTTTTTATACATAAAACTTTAGTTTTTAAATTTATTGTTTTCGTTATCCTCCGTTTTTCTCCGGTTTGCAACCTTTCACTAAAACAGAATTGAAGTTGAAACTGCCAACTAAGTTTGACTTATCATGAAAACAAATATTATCATTGCTCAAAAATTTCCCAAAGTAACATTTAAAATCCCTTTTTGTTGATCCTGTTTGTAAAACAAAAACATTTATTCTCTGTTCTCTATTCGCACTCTGGAAAAACAACAATTTCTTCATTCTTTACTAAAGTGCTTAGCTTTTAATTATTTATTTTAAAAATTACTAAGAGTAGCTAGCAGCACCCTGAATTAACTAAAAAGCTAGAACTACCAGGAAGCCAAGACTTGTTCAACTCGGTAGCTGGTGACAAAAATAGCACAGTCAATTTTTCTCTTATTGGTCTTTTAAGTTTGTGCTTTAGAAAGTTGATTTATACTGGTGTTCACTGTGAATTTCATTTTCATCAAAACAGCTATGAGTTAAAGAAGAGCGAGTCTCGGCGAGAGTTCTGTTTCTTGCGATAATTCAAATTCTCGATCACTCAGCGTTGTTGTGTTACAAATTCATTTTCTTCATCTCCCATTGTGTCCATATTAAATACACCTGTGCATGGTATCACTTTAATGAGCTCTATTAAACGATTATAGCTTTGAACTATTAGTTTTTGACTAACAACTGGTTGAAATTGTTACTGGAACATAGGTTTACTCAGCCGTCAACGTAATAGACCTTTTTCACGCAAAAATATATAAAACAAAACAAAACAAGATACTGTCGCCATATCCAAATTTAGCGCATCCGTATTAGCAAAGTTGCAAAATTTTGTAAACATTTTCCTAAAACTAATGCCCTTATTATTACAGAGAAATGTATGGCGAAAACATGGAAACGAGGCTGGACGGGCATCGGTGCCCGTCCATCTTACTTTTCATTGGAAAATTATCCAATTTCAAACCTTTATATCTCAGTCAATTTGCGGCCAATCTTTATGAGACTTTGTAGTTTTACTAATATCAATGTGCCGAGATTGACTCTAGACTCCTTTTCTCGATATACTGAATATATTTCTGAGCCATGCTAGCGTGATAAAGGTCTATCAGTCGATCCGGCCATTGATAGATCCACAGCTCGGCTAGAATTATGCTTTGAACCCGTAATCCGCACAAGTTTTTTGCCAAAATCCGAATCCATTAGGTTTATTGGATTCGCAGATCTGCTGTAATTATTGTTGAAGTCCGCAATCCGAGCGAAATTTTTGACCAAATCCGCCGATCCGCAGACCCTTTCATCCTCCCTTTATATGCACAACACTAAAGCCATTGCTTCACTGGCGAACATTGCCCAAGAAAAAAAATTCTAATCTTGTGCAGTGTTCTAAACAAAAGTTCAGGTTCATGATTGTCGAAGAATGTTCTTTATTTATGGTCTTCTTCAGCCTCACGTTTGTGAATAAACAGTTGAACATTCTTAACTGACTCAAATAATCTCCTGGGAAACTTGTGCTGTGCGGTATTTTAGTGTACTTCAATTTATTAGTTCTCAAAGCCAAAAACTCCTGCAATATTGTTCAACTTTATTAATAGAATAACTGAACTGAATGATACACGATACTTCAAGTATCTACGAACTTCATTTCGAAACTAAACGGTTGTATTTAAAACAAAAAAAGATTAATGTACACTTAATGTATAGCCCCCAGTGAAACAGTTTTGTTTTCCCGAGAGCCCTGATGTTTCCCGATACGAAGTTGAGAGAAAAACAAAACTAACTTGTTTCCTGAGGGACTATACATTAAGTGTTTTGTTATTTATTTAGACTTTCCTTAAAGAATAATATAGCAAGAAAAACAAAGACGGCGGGCTGGCAACAACTGCGCAATTTTATCCCCCTCGGGATACGTATGAATTCGGTCAGGCGTACCTGACCAAGAATCGACCAATCATAGTGCTCGTTTTGTTAAGTGAAAGTCTAGGTACATAACAAATAGGATTATTGTTCTAACGATCATTTTTCCAACATCTTTTTTTAGAAAAATGAAATAAACTACCTACTCTGTCTAAAACGTTTTGAAATTATAACCTTTTGACTGTCGGTCTACAGTCTTGGTGTCAGATGAAGTTAGATGTAAAATGAATCTAAGATATATACGGAATAAGGCGAGATGAAATAATAAGCATAAGACAATGCTAGGCAAACTGTAATGTTTAGGTAAACTATTTATAAACAGAATGCAATACTGGCTTAGACATATCATCGACATGCTTGGCAAAGCTGAAGTGTGCCAGGATAGTTTTCTAATACGAAAAAAGTCTTTGTAAAAGGTTGTGGCTAAATGGCCAAGCGTATTAATGTTTTGCAATATTTGAGCTCTCAGCACAAGTCCTGATATTCCATGGTATGTTTTTTCTTCCTTTTTTTCTAGACTTTGATTGGCCGGTTTCACCTACTTAACACCAATAAAAATCGGTGCACGATATTTCGTAAACCACATTAGGTTGGTGTTAAATAGTTGGTTTGAATAAGAAAGATAATGAAATTCTCGTCGCAGAGTCTGTATTTCGTTATTGGTCAGAAATTAAACTTTTGCTAAGTCTGTGTTCATGGTAGTAGCTCAAATTTGGTAACCCTGTACATAAATCTAACGCCAAGCAATTTAGTTTGATCATTTCAACGGTTTGAATTTCCCGGGTGCCGCCATTTTAAAATGTGACGCGTTACGGTTGCAGTGCCAGTCTCCACTCTCGATGAACACAATAGCAATGAACGAGAGGGGATCTGGCACTGCAACCGAAACACGTTACACTTCAAAATGGCGGCGCGCGTGAAATTTAAACCGTGGAAATGATCAAACTGATTTGTTTGGCGTTGGATTTATGTTCAGGATTATGAAAAATTTGAGCTGCTGATATGGACACAGACTTAGTAAAAGTTTTATTCGAGACCAATAATGTTATACAGTGGAGGATCCCTATAAAGGGCTTGTTGTTAACTTGATCGCCGAGAATTTTTGTAAGTGGTTACGCGACGCTGTTGTTTTATTTTAAGTTTAATGTCTAATCCTGGTCATTCATCAATTTTTGGTCTTTTTGTCTTATGCAGAGTTTATTAAAGAAAACACTTCATTCAACGATGGCTGTGTTTGTTGGTGGTATTGTTGGTATTGTTGTATTTTATTTGCTAATCCTGGTCATCGGACTCGTTGCCGCGAGAAAGGCCAAAAGCAACATGGAGGACGCAATTTTAGCCAGTAGGAAGTTTGGGTTTTTCGTCACAATTATGACACTTTCAGGTGAATAATTAGCAGTGTTGTACCACATACGTACTAATGATTTAGAAACAGCCAGTAAAACGGCACTAAGGCCTCATGGGTCAGAAGGAACTAAGCCTGTACTGGACGTCTAGAAATAATTTGAGCATGGATGTTAGCAGCTGCAGACAGCTGTTTCGGCCTTGATGGTCTGCTTGTGGAATCTGGCTGGAAATAAGATGAAAAAAGGTGCAACACTACCTAGGCATTTCAAGCCTGATCCCACAAGCTTTACGCTTACTGGCGAACGTTTATAGCAATAGTGTGAGCAGTGGCGTAATCACAGCACTGCCTATAGCAATAGTAATATCACTTATATCGGCACTGGCAAGTGGAATTATAATAGCAGCATCAACAGCAGCTAAGGCAACAGCAGTGGTAACAAACTTGTATTCTAGTAAGCCTCTAATTTGAGAGTAGCTAAAAGGACTGATAAAATTTTAATATTCTGTACTAGTTAACTAGCAGCAATCACGATCAATAAGGTGCATTCGACTCCTGTACTTTATTAAAACCGTGCAACGTAAAATATTGCAAGATATATCCGAGGCAGCTGCAGTAGGGGCGTGTGAACGAATCAAGGCAGGCCCAGCAAACTCAAACCCAGTCCTTCAAAGACCCTATTCCAATGACAGGTGCTCTTACCGCCGAGCTACCGAGGCAACTACAGTAGGGGAGTGAGAACGAACCAAGCCAAGAAAAGCCCTGCTTCCTTGTCGAAATCACAAAGTAATGGAACATGCACAACATCTAAAATGTAATAATTAAGATGTTCCATGCGTTAGCGAGTGCAAAGATGCAAGAACATTTCCGAGAAGATTATGGGCAAGTGTTGGAGATTGCCGAGTACGTCCCTGACTCTTTCATCCTTACTCTACAGTTTGGTAACTCAGTTGTAATAGTCTTGTGAAGCCATTTGTTCTTTTCTTTCCCCGTTTCTATTAGATACATACTACTATGCTATTATGCCTCTGAATTTCCCGGAGAACAAAGGGCCATCTTAGATAGGTAATACAGGATTTTAGGGTTTGCCCTTGCAAAGGTGATCTTGTTTTTTTGTTGTTTCAAATCTCTATGAAGCCACGTGGTTCGGAGGAGGGGCCATCAACGGTACAGCAGAAGCTATAGCAAACCCACGAATCGGTCTTGCCTGGGCGTATGTCCCTTTTGCTTACTCCTTATCATTACCACTAAGTAAGTGAAACGTTATCGAACTAAGGTAAAAAACTCAAATTAGTATATGTATCTGAAGGAACAGAATGGACGCATAGTTCAGGTCGTTCGGTAGCTCACAACCTTTTTTAACCCTTACCTGTCCAATTGCGTGTATCATGACTATAAAAAAATTATTTTTTCTTGATTAATATTATTTGTCTTAGATTACCAGTTCATTGTTGTCTTAAGGCAGTCGTAGCGCTTTCTAAGTGAATAAATTCTCCAACTGTACCAACTCTTTGACTAGCTCTCGTGAAGACAATCTTGTGGTATTGTTTTATACTGTGTGGTCTAAAGTAATGAAATGAATAAGGGAACAAAATATAATCAAAGATACATGTTTATATTTCATTTTCAAGGTGCTCTATTTTATGCAAGGAGCTTACAAAAAGGAAAGTTCATCACTTTCATTGACGTTGTACAGGAGCGATATGGTCACGTGATGGGAAGCTTTGTCATGCTAACAAGTGTAGTGGTTAATATTCTTTATATGGCAAGCATTCTCCTTGCTCTTGGCTCGACCGTGAGTGTGATACTGGATGTGGGCCTGGCGGCGTCCACCATTGGATCTGTAATCATTGTCTGCATCTACACATTCTTTGGAGGAATGAGATCTGTTGCATACACTGACGTTGTTCAGTTACCCATCGTTGCATTTGGTTTGGTGAGTAGTAGAAATTTGCATGCACAATGACTTGTCAAGGATTGTTGTGGTTGAAATGCTTTTTCTGTCGGATGTTTAAACAGAGATGTGACACCAAAAAGCTATTTTCTCATGATGACCTCAGCATAGTGATAACACCTCCATTTCTTCTACACTCCTCATGATGACCTCAGCATAAGGGTAATCCCCTCCATTTCTCCTACACTCCTCATGATTACTTCAACAGAGTGTATAACCCCCTCCATTTCTTCTACATTCCTCATGATGACCTCAGCATAGTGATAACCCCCTCTATTTCTTCTACGCTCCTCAT
>JAOBRD020596610.1:4686-15824 GCA_027575215.2 Hydrozoanthus sils
TATTGGATGGAGGGGGTGGTAATGGGGAAAGAAAAAATAGTCTGTATTCCTTTGCAATGAAACCTCGAGGTATTGGATGGAGGGGGTGGTAATGGGGAAAGAAAAAATAGTCTGTATTCCTTTGCAATGAAACCTCGAGGTATTGGACTGAGAGGGTGGTAAGGGGGGAGAGAAAAAAGTATTCTGGTGATTGTTCATAGCTTGTTCTTAATTTGTGGGCAATCTCAGCCTTGGTGTTTTTACAAAGTTAGTTCTTATAAGAAAAAAAGGCGTGTAGTTTAGTTGTCATCCCTCATTTACATAATCACCAATGTAAAAGAGTGGCAAACCACGAGCTGTGTTTTTGAGATAATTTTCAAAGAAAAAATTATGTAATTAGAATGGCAATTACGTTAAGCTTTATGCAAACGCACCATACTTTTACTGCTTCGATTTCGCACGTGAAATAGGTATTGTTTTTATTGTTTTGATTCTTAAAATTACGTAGATAAATAAAACGGCTTTTGATAGATTGATTGAAAAATTGTTTGAGATTGGTTCTATCAAAGGGAACCTGCACCATTAAATTATTTTTTGATATGTTTTAAAACATCACTTTTGGGTTCAAACAAGTACGACCGTACTACGGGACCAGGAACTGGTATTTCACAATATACTTACAGTGTGTATTGGACAGCTAGAATTACTCTTCAAACACAGCTTCGTTTACTTATTTAGTGTCATGAGTAACAACAAAGGCTACTTTAGTTTGAAATCTATACACCCTGTATTTTGGTTATTTCCTCGCGCATACATTTTACTTGACAGCTTTTAATTTACACTTGATTCTCGCTCCTATACACTGTACGCTGATTCATATTTCGTCGACCGTCCTGACTGCAGTTGCGATATTTGTTGTATACTGCGTGCGCAGTCATCGTGTCTGACGAAAAATTGTGTGCATTATTTATTCGCTAAAGTAGCTCAAGTCAGTGGATCACGATCACATTAGTCATTATTGTTGAAAACAAAGAAAGTGCATAACAATGTTTTAACATGAATTTTAATAAGAAAAAATTTGTGTTGTACGGTACAATCAAGAATTGCTCACAGAGTCCCTCAAGAATCAAAAATAAAAGTCTAACTCAGTCAGTCAATAGAGATTTCTGCTTATTACCACTGTGAAACATTTACGGCGATCTGATGCGGACTGACGGAGCTTTAGTTCTTTTAGTCGGCCTCGGCTATGTACATTAATTTAAATATTGTGAATTCCAATGTGTACGGCTTTATCAAAAATTGCTCGTAAATTCTCTAGAAATCCAGACATCAAAAATCTAACTCTGTCGATCGATGGCAAACATCTCTTAGGGTCGTTGTGGGAAGTTTTATTGCGATATGATGCGAATTGATGGAGCTTTAGTTCTTCTTGTCGGCTTCGGCTATGCATATTAATTTTGAATATTGTGAATTGCAACGTGTTCGGCGCAAATCTAAAATTGCTTGTAAATTCTCTAAAAATCCAAAAAACAAAAATCTAACTCTGTCAATCGATGGGGAATATTCCTTAGGGTCGTTTTGGGAAATTTCATTGCGATATGGTGCGAACTGACGAAGCTTTAGTTCTTTTAGTCCTCTTCGGCTGTGCATATTAGTTTTGAATACTGTTAATTGCAACGTGTACGGCGCAAATTTAAAATTGCTCGTAAATTCTCTAAAAAACAGAAACCAAAAATCTAACTCCGTCAATCGATTGGAAATATTCCTTAGGGTCGTTGTGAGAAGTTTTATTGCGATATGATGCGAACTGACGAAGCTTTAGTTATTTTAGTCCTCGTCGATTAATCATATTAATTTTGAATATGTGTACGGCGCAAATCTAAAATTGCTCGTAAATTCTCTAAAAATCCAGAAAAAAAATCTAACTCCGTCAATCGATGGGGAATATCCCTCAGGGTCGTTGTGAGAAGTTTTATTGCGTTCCTTGGGGTTTTTTCAAGAAACGTCGCCCTAAACAACAATAACAACAAGATTAGCAGCGTCTGGGAATCAGTTCCTAGTCCAAAAATGTAGTTTCCAAACCAATTTTTTTTAAAATTAATATTCTGTAAAATTGAGTAAAGGTGCTAACCAATCCCATGGAGGCCGCAATGTTGCGCCGATGTTTGACGTCACCACGTGAAACTGTCAAAAGAATTAGCTTTATTGCTTGTTCGGACTCTTTTAATGCTTGCATTTGTTTAATTTAAATTTAATTAATTCCTTTTACTCGTTTTGCAGATGTTAATAAATTTTTTAAATCCCAAATTGATGTATTTAATCAAGCCAAAAAAGAATTTTGTCGTGCAGGTTTCCTTGAAGAGAAAGAAATACACCTACCATACGAAAAGAGCGGAAAACACTGGCACCAACGGCCGAGTCTCTCCAATTGCCCAGCTCGAGAATAGTATCAATAACACTAACAATGACGACAATAGCATCAAAGATGTTCCAGCTACTCTTCACGTAGAGTTTTGGACCCAGTGCTATCAGCTTGCATACCATTTCCAGCAAAAAAATAGCAGTAAAAACCTAGGTCAAGATAAAACATAATAATATTACTATCAAAGGCCCAGCGGTTAAAGTCCCCATAAAAGGCTTTTGTTCTTCATTCTTGGATGAAAACTATAACCCTTTAAAAAAAGAATTTTTTTGGAATAAAACATTTTTTCGCTGTTCCTGTTACATTTTTTAGGCTTGAAACGTGCATTGATGACGTAGCAGGAGGCATGAAGCAGAGACATTGGGCCTTTTGCAGTTAGAGGTCACGTGACCACACCTGCCTTAAAGCTGTGACAAAATGTTATCAAGAAATGGAATAAGCAGGTTGATATTAGAAAAATGGCAATAGTTCCGCTAACTACTTCATTTATGTAAAAAATTTCAAGCAAAAGAAAATAGGATATTTTCTAAGGATTTGTATGACTGGAGTGTAAAATTTTGTATTAATTTCAGGAATGTTTTCAACTTTATTCAAAATTGGGATATTTGGGAGATATTTGGAAAAGAATTCAAAACACAAATGAAATCAATCTTAAATTTTACGAGGAATCATGCAATAACATGGTTATGACGTCGAGGGAAAAATTCTCCATTTTCCACGTTTCTTAACTAACTTTATATATCCCAAGTTTTTTTCGAGTTCAAAATCTTTGTAGTCTATGGCAACATCGGAAATCATCGGAAACGGTTTAAAAACATTTCTAAGGCATTTTTTATGATTATAAAGCTCTTTAAAAAATCTTAGGAGAACTTCAGAAGTATAGCAGCGGCCAATGAGCGCTGACTAATTTTGCCCTAAATTAATTAAGAAAAAAGGCCTCGTTAACATCCAATCAAATCGAAGTAATTTTGACCTCTATGTTAAAAGAACCACTTAACCTGTCTTACCTGATTTAATATATCCAGTATTCTTGATAACTTAGGATCAATTCCATGGTGATACAAAGCCAGCACAATGGTATTTAAAATGATAAACGTCATTATCAAATAATCGAAAATAGGGTGTTCCACACAGGTTAGCAACTGAATTCTTATGTTACCAAAGAAGGTGATTTTTTGTATCATAGATGTTTCTCGTCTCCTTTCCGCCGCTACTTCTTTAAATGTCTTCATCATTGTCGAACTTCTTTGCTCTGTAACCATATTTCCGTTCGGTTCACATTGTTTGGATGTGGGAGAAGTAGAATTATTTTTTGGAACCTCTTTAAGCAAACGCAAACAATTGAGGGTATGGTCAGTGACAACATAAGATTGTCCCTCTGCTCTAACCTGACGAAGGCGTGTTTCCTAAAGAGTAACAAAGATAAATGATTTGAAACCAAGAGTAACAGTAGGTCTATGGTGAGATCGTCCAGGTCAGTGTAGCTCTAAGGACTGTTGTCGATACTAGTGACTATAACGTTTCGACAACCTGTGCAGAATTCACCCTCAGAGTCAAGTGAAGTTAACTTCAGAGTAAGTGACATCATCGAAAACGTGTTTCCTAAAGAAGAGCAATAAAGAGTAAAATGGTCAAGTAACTTGACTCTGAAGATGACTTCCGCTCAAGTTGTCGAAATTTCAATCACTAACATCGACAACAATCATTCTCAGGACTACACTAACCCGGACGGTCTCACCCTTGCGATCTAAAGACAATAGAACCTGTAATGAACCACCGAGTAGAGCTCAGCTGACTGCTAGCCCGGCCAGAATACCAGCGTTAATCCTTTGCACAGAAGATATCCCGAATCCGCACTAAGGACTACTACTGCTCTATTTTCAACTACACTACGCTTCTTTCGGAATGTTTTGTACAATTGTTAGTAACCTACGGTACTTCATAGGCAAAGACCTCCCAGGATAATCAAATTCCATCAATCTTAACAGGTAGCACATGCATAAAACAAGAGTGTGCATTTGTCTTTATACAATTGACGTTCAAGATGTCATTAAGTGTGTTTGAAACCAGGGGCCATAATCTGATACTAGTTGTTACCGCAAAGAGAACGCTGTCCAGCTGTAAACCTAACATAAATGATAGTGTATTATTTGACGCGGAGATACGATGGATATTTTGTCTACAAATTTGTTGACGAGTATTTCTTTCTCACTTTCAAAACCTCCAAGTAATGTTTGGCCCTTTAATTTCTACAATATCTTTAATGTCCAAATTATGTTTGTGATCATCCATCTTTAGATCAAGGGCTGGAATGAAATATCAGAACAGCACATGGCAGCCATGTGATGTCGGGAGGAGGGAGGAGGGGGGGGGCAGCGGCAGCGAGGCTGGAAAACAAACGGAATCGACGGACAGAATCCACTGATGGAAACTACATCAAAATCGAGATGCGGTGAGAATGTGCTGCTGTCTCGCTTCGCAATTATCGTCTTATTTCCAATTGAGAAAACTCGATTGCTTCAGCAGTTGTTTCGGCAGTCAAGCACAACGGTGAACATAACATAAAAGAAACGTTTAGAAGGTTCCTGCCATTTAAAGTGCGTATGAAATGAAAAATTATTATTCAGTGGATGCACTTTGCTAATTGAGAAATAGCAGTGAAAAAACATGTCAACATCTTTTATGGTTCTCGAGATATTGACATTTAATGTTTTCAAATGATGATTTCACGAGTGGTTCAGGCATATTTGCATTTTTTTAGATTTGCTGCCAATCCATAACTTTTTAATAAACTTAAGCCGATCTCTAGCTGATAATGTTACTCGAGGCAGATAGATCATCAGTCTAAGTTTAGCTCAAATTCATCCAAAGGTAATTGATTGACAGCAGATTTCAAACAAATGTAAATTTGTCGGATCCACTAATGGCGTCATCAGCTGAAACAATTAAATGTTAAAATTTCGAGAACCATAAAAGATGTTGACATGTCTTTTTACAGCTATTCCTCATTTAGCAAGGTCTATCCACTGAAGCAACAAAACTTTTCAGTTTTAGCACTTTAAAGGCAGCAGTTTCTCTTGGTCATGCAAGACAGAAGCTATAGTCTCAAAAATAATTGAGAACAGAAAGAAAACACAGATTCCAGAAGAGCCCATATAAAATCATGTCTACAGTAGAACTTACCTCGTGCTTTGCATCTCTACTTTCTTTAGTAAAGGCGATTGTAACCACAGCTAACACCAAGTTGTACAAGAAGAACGAACCAAAGAAGATTGCAGGAAGATAGTAACACACGTACGGCGTTCCCGCTGCTCTCAGTACCTTTATTAAGTAACAGTATAGGAGGAACGAGGTAAGTTTGACGCCTTAAACATTGGTGCAAGATTTAATTGTTTTGGTACCAAAATTGTTTTTACCGTTTTTAAGCAAAACAATAAAACCCGGAGAAATCATATTAACTTTAAATTTCTAAATCTATAGCTAGGGATCATAAAGGCAAGATTTTTCCTTAACTCGAACTTTTTTTATTTACCTAAAACTTCTCTCTCATATATATCTATCTATACTAAGGAAATATAGTCTCGAACTTTTTTTATTTACCTAAAACTTCTCTCTCATATATATCTATCTATACTAAGGAAATATTGTCTTGGTTTTTGTGTATTCGTGTCAAAAAGATGCTCTTCCAAAAGGATTCAACAATATATTATTCTGTTTCAAACTAATAGAACTTCTTCAGAAATTGCAGAAGATTTGTAACCTTCTGCAGAAGATGGCTAACCTCGCTCTGGAGTTATCTCAAAGAATATGTGGCGAATTTGAATGCACACAAAAGAATTTTAAAGTCGCTGCCATTCTTGAAAAAGGTCTATGATTCTAAACACTCCTATACAACTAGACATTCATAAAATCTTCGAGCTCATTTTCCTCGTGTAAATATTGCGCAAATTTCAGTAGGTTTTCGTGGCCCTAATCTCTGTAATCCAATTAAAAAAAAATAAGTCGAGTTAAAACAATCTCAATTTTCAAGAAAAACCTATAAAACGTCTCTAAAAGCTAATTTTTTTTTTTAAAAAAAAAACACTCCTATCTTGATTATGACTCCTGTATTTATTAATTTAGTTGTTTTAATTATAGAAAATAATAACTATCATACTCTCTATATCGTTATTTAATTTCGTTCTTATAACTGGTATAGTATAAAGTGGTTTCTCTTGGACTGTCTTCCCTTTAAATAGCAAGATGTTATTAAATACGGGTTTATATATCTAACAAAGATTTTTTTTTTAAAAAACAGACACTCTGCTAAGCTCGGAAAAGTCCCTTCTTATATTATACACCAGTTTCTGTTATTTTGTATTCTTATGATAAGGTAACCATCAGAGTAAGGTAACCAGAGTAACCTGCCCTGTTTTTTTAGACATTTATTCAATTTGTTAAGTTTTATCACCATAAAGTGCACTTAGATAACTGATGTATTAGATTATTATATAGATTATATTATACTCCAGTTTCTGTTATTTTGTATTCTTGTGATAAGGTAACCATCAAAATGAAGAGAGTTACAAAATGAACCTGCCCTGTTTTTTAGACATTTATTTAATTTGTCAAGTTTTATTACCACAAAGTGTAATTTGATAATTGATGTTTTCTCAATATTTGTAAGTGATAGGCTTATTGCTAAGTTGCCATAGGAACGACACACCAACTCGTTTCAAATTTTAAATCTATTTCAAGTGTGATTACAACTCACTTTAAACCGAAACAAAATAAACATTTTCTAGTATATTTCAAAGTGTCCCAAACCTTGTTGTACTGGTTCTCCCAGAAGTCCATGGTAAGCAACTGAAATGCCATCATAAATGCACTTCCAATATTATCAAAGCTGGTGTATCCATAGTTTGGATTATCCCCTACTTTCAGGCATGTATAGTTAGCTGGGCACTTCCTTTTGAGAACAATAAATCATTCGTTCAGTTTGGTAGCTTCTGATGGTCATGTTATACAAAACAACTTGATTACTTATTGAGTAACCATCGCTGCCTGGTTACTGTTAGCCTAGATATCAAGGCGCCAGTCTGTCCTGCAGGAGGCCCGCGTTCGGCTCCTGGTGCCGGACCGTCACTCAAGGTCTTGAAATAAGTGAAAAATTAAAGCGAGGAGCTTCATGTTTTTGGTTACCCACAAACATGAAGTTCCTCGGGCTAACTTTTCTGTTATATTTCTTCAAACAATCGGTTGAAAATGGATTCAAAACAACTGAGGTGAAGGTGCTGCCTTTCTCAAAAATCTTTCGTGTCCTCTCGGATAAAGGCCGTAAACCCAGTCTCTTGATCTCCTATAAGAGAGACTTAAAAGAACACATAATACTTGTCGAAAACGAGTTGGGTGATCCCGGTGTTGTGGCCTGTCAACCATTAAATAAGGGCAACTCTGAATGAATAACAATGTGAGTCGCATATACCGGAGTATCTAAGACCCTCAATACCAAAGTTCTCTGTATTAACCATAGGGTACTGATGTTACACACATGCCACTGAAGTTCTTCAGTGACATATGTGTAAAGATAACATATATAGATTCAAGTGGGGCCTTACCACTGGAACGGGGTAGAATCCAAGTTTCGCTGATCTACAGCATCAACAGTGAACCCCGTAAACTAACATAAAGGAAAGAGAAAAATCTCTGACCTCAGATAATTTTCTCTTTCCTTTGTGTGGTTTTATTTGGTTTTTTGTTGACATATATCTTCCGTATTACTTTGTAAACAGGTGCTGAAAAGCCGTGGTTGGGAGCACGTTTATAGCATTGTATTGTGGCAGCTATCGTACCAAGTTTTAGTTAACCTGATGCCTCCGTACAAACAAACAAGAGAAGCCACCAAATTTTATACTTGCTGCAAAAATCGTTTTCGCTGCAAAATCTAGGTTACTAACAAATTTCGTTCTTGTGAGGTGTTGTTCTGCACTGCAGTAGAAAATTTTCTCATTTCTTTTTCACCGCAATTTTGTTTAGATTAAAAAGAGGGTAGCATAAATCGATCAAATTTTACTCCTAAAGTACCTA
The DNA here is from genome assembly GCA_027575215.2 of Hydrozoanthus sils. Classification (NCBI taxonomy): domain Eukaryota; kingdom Metazoa; phylum Cnidaria; class Anthozoa; order Zoantharia; family Hydrozoanthidae; genus Hydrozoanthus; species Hydrozoanthus sils. Next base: position 13,154 of record JAOBRD020596610.1, read on the forward strand.
ATGACAAACTTATAATTTTGAATACTCTTCAAAACTTTATATTAATGTAAACAATAGGAGTATAAATTTTCGGACTTCATCTCAAAGGATGGATCTTGACAAAAGTTGTCGGAGCAAATTGAATAAAGGTGATGCACTTATTTTTCCATGGACGTACTCAAAGACGCTTTGCAATGATCAGTTTTACCCCCAGCGGACCGGAAGCGTATATAGGCGCAAGTGGTAAACGCTTCAAAGCGGTTCGTTTATGCTAGCTATTACTGACACCAGACGATGGAAGGTTGAGCAGGAAGGAACTAAGGTCACCCCAAAAGATCTAAACCGCTGTTTACGTCACAGTCTTACTCAGATACTTAAGGTTCAATATTTCTGCGCTTTGTTTAACGTTGTTGGTAACAGATGATTTTTCCTTTCATAATTTTCCGAAGGATAATTAATATTTAAGATATCGTGCCTCAGGTAAAAAAGGGTTGAGATGTGATGCTTGTCAATTTCCACAGCCTTTTAAAAAGTCTTTTTCGATCTCATTTCCCGAAAGAGCAAATAATGCAATATCTTTATCAAAATAACCTTCTTCCTGCACCTTTACTATTTGCCTCTATTTTCGTTCACCCAATTCAGATCATGTGGCTGACCAGTGCATCAGGTCTCTTTTGTATTTCCTCGAACCGGGGATCTAAGGATTGAGAGTCAGAGATTTTACTACTGCACCAACCCCTCCGCTACTAGAAAGAAAGGCTCAATTTAAACTTACCCTGTGAACGATTCATTTCCACACAATAAGTGCTCTTCGTTGTCCATATACCAATAGCCTTAAAGAGGCGGAATCGTGTGTCAACTCTTGTCCAACAAGATTAAATAGGAGGCTAATAAGTGACTCTATTGATTATTCGTTCAGTTTACTTGATGTGGCTAGAGCTCCAGTAATTGATATCATTATGTTATACTGTACCTGTATAAAACGGGTCTTCGAAAATTGTCCATCGGTATTTCTTCATTATAACTATAAGATTAATTAACCCTTTGAATCCCAACAACTAGAGCTCATACTATTCATTAAACAGTTTTGGGAGAAATTAACTTTTTAATTTTCACTAGTTTGCTTTGTTTGATTAATTCTCATAAACCAAATGTCTTATTTTGTATGTGTTATGTAATGAGAAGTTAGATTTTGATAACTGACAGGGACGTCTAAGAGGGTTAAGTGACAACATTGAGCGCGCTCAAGCATGCGCACTGACAACCATATCACATGATAGTTTGTACTGCAATACGTTGTTTCGAAATAACATTAGGCAGGGGAACTGTGTGGAAGTTGTTCGAAACAGTTATTTCTGTCAGTGACCTCAAACTGTTCCAACTTCTGCTAGAAATGTATGGACCTTACTAACTACACCCTTTTAGGTGCCTTCAACCACGGAATGCCTGTTTTATGCTATGATAATTAAGCAAGTAGTTTTAATTAATACACATATCAAAATCCTTTTAAAGTTTTTTTTCTGGTATCCGTACTATAAACCTTTTTTCAAAAATGGCAGCGACTTTTATGTTCTTATGTGTGCATTCAAATTAGCCTTTCTAGCCTCGTTCTTGAGTTAAACTTTCAAAAGAATATGCTACTCAAAGTGAGGCCGATAGGGCTAAAATTACTGCACGCACAAAAGTAAATTTAAAAACGCCGCCATTTTTCAAAAAGGTCTAATGTACTTTTTTTTTTATCTGGTAAACTTTTTTACCCATTGCGGTATTACCTAACAAACTATTATGTCATCATCACAATCGTATAATAAAAATGAAGGGAGGGGGAGGGGGTGATTGTGGTAATATGTCTTATCAAATAGTTAAGGCTGCAACACACGAGCGGATTTTTTGTCGCGAAGCTCCCGATTTTTTGACGTCGAAAATTTGTCTGGAAATAAAAGCTGCCACACACGTACCGACTTTTTGTCGTGGGCTGCCTTGGCAGCGGAACTTGATTTCGTACCCAAACTACTTTCACTGTCGCTCTGCCTGTCAACTTGTGAAGATGGAAACTATTGTAGCTCTTAATTTCAGTCCATGCCTTTGCTTTATTTTTTTCCATTGCTGTAGTCGTTTGAGGTAATATCGTAGAGAAATGGCCTTTATTTGTCACGCTTCGACAAGAAGATCTTTGTCCATTTAGTACCATTATTAAAATCTTCTGAAACTGCAACTTCCTCATTTGCGACTGTGGTCGCCATCTTGAATCTTCCTACGTGATGTATTAAGCTCCGCAATTGGTCGAACCAAGCTCTGTTCCCGACAATTTGTCTGCATCCGCCACACACGGATCGCCCGACCTGAAACTTGTCGGGAACTACCACACACGTGCCGATTTTTTTGTCGGCGTCAAAAAAATCGGGTGCTTTATTTAAAACAAATCGAATTTTTGCTTTTCATAGAACAGTAAATCATCTTCAAGGTATAACATCGACATTTATCACCTGACTTGGTGCTTTTTCAGAAATACAATCAAGATAGATGGTAAGGTTCACAAGGTGAAGTTTCAAAGAATTTTAAAGAACGGAAACTTTTTCAAAGATATTTCTGGTGTATATATGTATATATATGTATATATACATGTATGTATGTATGTATGTATGTATGTATGTATGTATGTATGTATGTATGTATGTATGTATGTATGTAT
>JAOBRD020596719.1:0-32948 GCA_027575215.2 Hydrozoanthus sils
CTGGTTTGAATGGAGCCCTGTATAACGAAAAACCAACAATTAAGAAACCAGATAACACGCGAAAACATAAAAAATATACATGTGTTGTGAAATGATAGAGTGCAAAAATGTGTTTATATAAAAGTCTTGATCTTTTAAGTAAAATGTTGTTTAGTGTGGTACTTAAAGCTTGTAATAGAGCGGCAGCGGCGGATATAAGATGGCAACGAATTCCAAGTTTTCACAGCGTTAAATTTAAACGCAGTTTGAAATTTCGTGGTTTCTTAGTAAATGGAAAAATTCTGGCGTTTCATCAGTATCTTTATACTAAATATATTTCCTTGATAACCAGCTCTGTTTTCTAGTTTTACCCAAGCTCCAACATAATCTTTGTCAAGAATGAGCAAGTTTGTGTTGTCGATACACAAGCTTGTTTTTCAGTTCTTTAGTCTGATTCTTGTATGTTGGCAGTTTTACAAACCACAGCTACAACATTTATCAGATGTTAAAAAGGTTTTGTTTAAGAGAGTATTAGAGTTTTAGAGCATGTTATGTCCAACTAACGAAAAAATCTAAGCTAAGGGGAAAAATCGTTAGATAGATTATAATGTCCATAAGATAACAGTCAATACTTCTTATAATTTTTTCCATACCCTCATATCTCCCTCCAACCAGTTCTCGATAGGCATCGTCATGTTTTCCATAGTCATCTCGAACCTAAATGTACTTCGGCCACCTGCAAGAAAACAAAAATGAAGGGGGAGAGTTTAAAATTACACCTGACTACATACAACGGGAAAATGAAATGATGGTTGGACTAGAAATGGCTCACTCTCAAACTAAAACGGAACTTTTCAACTCATTTCTAACTTAAACCAAATGTGTTACACAAGGATATCTGGCACGTTAACATGAAAAATGTCTCACATTGGTCAAATTAGTCTGACCCTGAACCAGCAGGTCCTTTAGAGCTATAAAGCGCCCTTCATTAAATCAATTGTAACAATTTCAGCCACACTTAATTTTTTAATTTGTTGCCAACTTGACAGAGCTCCAGCTGCAATCAACGATCAGAAGTCTACTGGCTGACCCTCACAGGCAGGAGTAAGCTAAGCGCGGTCACACCTCTTTCCTGTTAATCGGTAACGTGTTCTTGAATGTGAGTTTGATGATATAAAACATTGCTAGCAAAGGATTTCATACTTCTAGGTGTGATCACCTGTTGTACCAAATGACGCAGTATCAGACACAAAGCTGGCGTTGTCTGTCGATTTTTGCCTTTTGACCTTTTTATGAGCGTGTCTGGAAGAAGTCATCGTCTCAGTTGAGTTGAAACTGTTTCCCGCCTGCGAACTGTCCTCTTCGTCATCGCTAATTGATGCTACCCTGGGCGGAACAAACGGTAGTATCTCCGAAGAAAAATCGAAAGAGCGAGGGGGTGGAGGTGGAGGCATTTCTTCTTCAGGAACAGGTGGAAGGGGAGATTTTGCCTTAAAACCTTTTTTGACCTGGATAAAAAAAAGTTAATTTGCTGTGTATACTAAACCATACTAAACGACATTGCTAGATTTTATCGATACATTGCTATATAAAACTTCACTATACCAAAATACGTTGCTAGGTTATATTAAATTGCACCTATAGGTAATATTAATAAAATTGCGATGTATACTAAACTATACCAAAATACAATGCTATGCTGTGTTGATAGCTAAGTATACTAAGCTACAGTAAGTTACATTGCAAGTTATACTGATATAAATTGCTTTATATAGTAAACTATACTAAAATACTAATTGATTTGTTAAGTGGCGAAGATGACTAATAATGCCATAGCAAGGAATGAAACTTAGTCACTACATAATCAAAATGCTTTTTTCAAATGCATATTAATTGAAACCTTTTATTACTTCAGTGGAAAGGCAAAATGAGAAATAGCGGCGAAAAATTCTGTCAAAATCTCCAATGGTTCTAGAGATATTTATATTTAAAGTTATCCAATGATGACGTCACCAGTGGCTCCGACAAATTTGCATTTGTTTGAATCTGCTGCCAACCCATTATAAACTTTCGATACATTCAAGCAAAACTTTGACTGACAATTAATTTACCTCGAGATACACCAGCAGCCCAATTTTTTAGGAATTAGCAGCAGATTTTAAGAAAACGCAAATTTTTCGGAACCACTTGTGACGTCATCAGTTGAAAATTTAAATGTTAGTATCTCAAGAACCATAACATATTTTGACAAAATTATTTACCGCTATCCTTAATTTAGCAAGGTTTATTTCACTGAAGTAATAAAGTTTTTCACTTCATATACACTTTCAAACTACCTCTAAACATCTCTGGTTTAAAGATCCAGATTCTAAAAGTTCTATGTAATTTCTATTTGCATTCCATGCCATGGAGACATTGCAAGAAAGAATCGAAGCCAAGGAACATGAAAAATACGTATTTTTTTTCAAGTTCTTGCTCCTTAGCTATATAGCTATATATTTTTTAGCTTTAACTGTTATAGCCAATTATGTGATTCCAATATTTCATAAAATAGTCCTTATTTCAAAATTTTGCAAATTTCAAAGTTTTGAAAGTTCAATATTTAAAAGAGAAGCACCTTTTCATGTCGTGGCGGTGGAGGTGGGGGATACTCCTCGTTATCGTCTTCAACTCTTGGCATAACAACTTTTATCAAAGACCCAACACGCACCGGCCCACCCTGGTTTTCCAAAAGTTATATGTTATTACATATTAAAATGTTCGCCAGCAACACTGTTTATTATAGACTGCCAGTCACGAAGTGTATACGTCAACAACGACTTTGCAAGCAGCAGTTCTGTTTATGTCTTGAAAAGGCTTTTTTTAAGAAAAAAAATTAAAAGATTTCAAAATCTAAAAATGTCTCAAGGACGGTTTTCATACAATTTTCGCATAGACAACACTCAAAAACATGTTTGTGGTTTTTGATTTGTTTTTTCTCTCTAATTTTTGCCCATTAGGTATTTCAAAATTTACAAATAATAGGAAGATGGTTTTTTCAAGTTTCTTTCAGAACGCCACCAACATATACAGTGGAGACAGCTCGCAGGAAATCAGAACCTCCACTGAACACTTAAAGACGATTGAAGAGAAAGAGAAAGAAAAATGCTGTTGGTTTGAATACACAGAAAGTGCAAATGTGTTGTGTTAAGTAATATGTTGGATAATTTTTAATCTTGCAGACCTGATTAAGGTTGTTTTCAATCTCCACGGCTCCACTGACTGTGCTTGGAACAGAAGCACTGACGACAGAGACGCCGACAACGTTTGGCCCTTCAGTCGTTTTTTCTTCAGATTTGGTATCCTTCACGTTCTTATCTTTGTCCTCCTGCATTAACGATGATCGAAGTCAGTGACGACAAAGATTAGAAAAGTGATTCGGGTTTTTTACTACTAGCTACTAGACAATTACACTACTTTAACACATAATTACCAAAACATGTTTGTAAAATTGAGACTTTTGACATGTATCACGTGTATTCAAGCCGTAAGATCCTTTAGGAACATAAAATCACTTGAGAAAAATTTAAGCAGCTATGCTTAAACAGATCTTTGGAGCAGAACCAAAGATATACACTAATTGTTAGGTGGCTAAAAGCTTAAATATGATATTCAATTTGTATTTTACATACAAGCCTTAAAAATCATTCAAAAAGCAAAAAAATTAAAATATTTCGTAAATGATTGAGGCACTATACTAATTCATTATCTCACATTTGGCCAGGCAGAATCTGGCAATCGAATTGGCAGTAAGAGGGTTGGCTCTCAATTGAATCAAATCGATAACATAACAACACGCCTCTCACGCACCAACAATCAACAGCATGAAAAGTAGTAGTTAATCTAACAAGGACGAATAAAAGGGCCATCTATCACCATCAAGAGGGGATCTGATCTGAAGCACATGGAATTTTAGGCTTTACCTCGGTGTAAGAACCCACAATTTTCATCACTCGAGCAAGAACCACCAACCACTGACGTCACTGGATACTACAATTTTGTCGTTGTTTTAAGTGGTTCTCCGGTTCAATAGATCGTTACTACGACCGTTCAATTAATCGTTAGCTTGACAGTTTTCAAGATCGATTGCTCTCGTGGATCATTGGTTCGATGGTTCAGTGGTTCGATAGAACGAGGTAAAGCCGAATTATAACTGGTTCCACCTTGGACAAACATCCCTAGCTAATTCTAGCATACCAAAGATCAGGATATATATCCGAAAGGCTTAACATCTCCCTTTACCATGGCATGGTCGAGCAAAGAACAGTTACTGAATCATTTCGGGGAAAGAAGGCCCCTATTTAACCAGTATGAGACTATAATTATTCGATAAAATACGAGTAAAAGTGTTATCAAATTAAACTATATTAAAATAATTTAGTAAATATTTTTTTAGTTGGAGGCAGACCAGTTGGCTATTTACAAGCGTGTGGATTTGGCTCTGGGATCACCGAAGCCAAATCCAGTCAGTGATCAGAGTGGGATTTGAACCCGGGACAACCGCATACAAACCCAAATTCTGACGCTTTTTCCATGGGTACATGATGTTTTAGCATACCCATATAGTCTAACTCTTTAGCAGTAATTTGATTTATTACTATATCGATTTATTAATATCAATCCCACCTCAGGTTGACGCGATCTATTTCGGAAATTCTTGAAGGCCAGTAGGCGCTCTCTAAACGTTTTTCGTTTTTTCTTTCCTTTCTTCTCTGTTGAAGAACCCTCCTGTTCCTTCTGCTCCACAGCCGGCTCTAGACACGTGCAGCAACAACTCAAGAGTCGCTGCCAGAGCAGTACTGCATATTTTTCAAAAATTTCCAAAGCGTTTGCTTCTTTTTTGGTTGCGATTTCCCTGGTGCCTTGAGAAACAAAAAATGAAAGTGATCTTTATTGAGTTTTTTAAGTAAGGCGCCTCATTATCTTTTATTTATCTTTCCTGGCCTTCCCTCCTTGTTTTATCATCAACTTAAACTTAAATTTCAATATGGAAGAAACCAAGTAAATTACTACGTTTGTCCTAGGAACGCTGTCCAACCAACAGCCTTAGTTTATAGGTCACAGTTAGAACTTCGTCTTACAAATTTTCTCCTCAACGGACGTTAGCTAAACCTACGGACCAACGATGCTTTTGGTATAGTACGTGCTTAAAGTGAAATGAGTCAAATTGCACTTCAAAACTATCATGTTGCTTTTCGTCTTTCTATTTTAACAAGATCGAGTAGAGACCTCAGGTATACAAGGCGTCCTTGTTGCCACGGAGGCCAACCAAAAATAAAATTTCTGTAGTTGAAGTGTCTTGCACACGTCATAGAGGCTTTTCACCTTCACGACGATCATCAAGACTACATAACGTGTACAAGTACGCGTAAACGACTGATATTGGGTTTATGGTTGGCCTCCGTGGCAAAACAGACGTTTGATGCTTAAGGTTATTAGTAGCTCATTTATGCGCAGATATCCTAACATCTTGTACCACGACACTAAATAAGATTGATGTAGCACAGCATTTTAGAGTTATCAAGGTCAATACGTCAAGGTTAGTTTGACCACAGTTTCCTCTGATACTCTGTCTCCCATTCGTCCCCGCAGTTGCTGTTCATACCTCACCTATCGACTTCCTGTTATCCGTTACCAAAAAAAAACAAGGTAGTGTATTGTTTTAAACATGAAATCAAAAAGTCGTTTTTTTTCCTTCTTCCCCTGTAACATAACTCGCAATATCGTTTGAAAACAATGTTTAGAAAATGGCCTTACCCCATGAGCGGTCGGTAAGGTTGACAACAGAGTAGACTGTCAGCAAAAGGTATCCTGATGGCAAACAGAGAAGGTACCAGATGCCATTCAACACGCAGTACCACTCCCTCGGGTGAAGTATAGCAGTCATGACAAAGATTCCAGTTAAGCCAGCCAGATAGAGCGTACTAATGCCTGCAGGCAAGGCCAACTGTTCTACCGTACATGCATCTATTGCCGTGGCATTGTGTCGGTTGCAAGAAGCTCGATCTCGCAGCTCTTTTCCAATCTACGAAAAATTAAAATATAATTTTTAAAGTTTGCGTTTCGCCTTATGACAATATCAAGAATCGCGTTTTCTAAACAGCAAAAAAGGTCTTGTGACCATGACTTTCTCTCATTTACCGTTTACTAGACTAACAGCACTTACACCGGTAAACCATGATTTATGGACTTCACGATTTGACGCCAAAGACAAAAGACGAAGCGCCAGGTTGGTGCACTAAACAAAATAAACTTATCAAAATTTTTTGTTCAAGGGCACCAACATGGCCGCGAGAATTGTATCACGGTTTAATGGGCTATAGTTCACTCTAAATTAAGCCATAGGAAATACTTGATATCAAGAGGGATTCAAGTTATCACAAGAACAGAACACTGTGGCAAGAACCCAACAGAAGCAGCCACTCTAATAAAAAGGGCAATTTAGTTTAAAAGACATTTGTTTAATTCAAGTTTACACACATGACACAGATTTCTTTGTTTTTGTGATGGTTTACTTGTATTTTAAATTAAGGTGCTGCAACTGTTTTCTCTTGTAAACTTGGATCCGTGTACGAAACCAGAAACACAACAGGTAGAACTAGCAGTTTATGCACTCTTTAAACAGTGCTCGGCTACATAGTCACTTAGGCAAACAGAAGATCCTCGTTTGGACAAACCTGTTCTGCAACTCCGATGGTCACGGAACACATGACTATAGCGAAAATCAGTGTCAATACTTTGGCCACGTTCAGCTGGGTTTGTCGAGAAGCATAAAGACAGACCACGGCGTAAGAAACTGTCACCAGGCAAAGAATGATAACTGTAGACACCTCGTTACTCGCGAGAAGATTGCCGGACATAACCATGCCACCAGTTATGACAAGAATTACGGTTGAAGGGCTGAATTTAAAAAAAGGTTAGTAAGCGCAAATTTTGACTGATGCCGCTCTAAAACTGTTTTTTTTATAAAACAAGGCTAAAATGTTATCAGTATTTCTGTTTCTATACGTAACCTTATGCATACTTACATATATACGTACCTACGTGAATACATGTATATGTACGACATCTACTCCTTAATTTGTATTTGTATGGTTTTAAATATGAAGTTTTACTTATGTAAACAATTTCATTTTTCGGTTTTGGAACTTTTTTAACTCCATCTGGTAGTTTTGCGGTTCTTATAAGTTTGAAAAGTATTTTATGTCACTGCTGGTTACAATAAAAGTTATATAAATAATAAAGGTATCAATGTTACAGACAAAACTAAATGTTTACGGGCTTTACTTTCGTTTTGATTGTAGGTTTTTTTCCTAAAGGATATGCATACGTAGCGCGTTTTTAGATTTTAAGAACTTAAGAAAAACGGATCGCTGTTTACATAAGAACATTTAGGTAAATACTTGATGTGTTTGTAAAAATGAAAAGCTAAATCCGTTCCCTAATGCTTTCTTTTTCACACGATGATATACCGCGTCGATACGCCAACATTCGCAGGCACGACATCCTGCGTTTGAAAATGCCTGCACAATGCATGAGAAGAGTTCACTGGGAATAGGATATTTTGCATAAAATAAACTTTCTTAAAAATACCCTTGCAATGGCGACGCGTGTTGCTCCTATATAGTAATTGTCTCAATTACCATTATTTTTGTCATTTATATTACCGTTATTATTTTTTGTACTAATTCAATAATTGGAATTGGGGATAAGAATCAACTTTTTCACCACTGGAAAGAGAATTTTTAGAGTATGGTGGGCGGAAAAGATTAAGGACTAGGATTAACCTTGGATTAACATTAACGGGCGCTCACGTGGAACCCTTCCGGTGAGCGCCAGCAAAGAAAACCAGAGATATCATGGAGGCGGAATGTGGAAGCGAAAATGAATGACAATGGTTATAACTTGGAAGAGCTTGAGAAGAGGGCTCAAAATCGACGGGATATGATTAAGATATCAAAAATGCGTACCTTATTATAGCAGAAACCATAAGAAATACTTGAAAGGTCATGAAAAACGACCCAACGTGTTCGTTCGCAAGGACGGTCTTCTTCCACTCACTGACCAACAGCGCTTGGTTAGCAAGTGACGAGGGCATCCAGCGTCTCCTCTGCTTGTAAAACTCGTCAAACGTGTCTGGGCAGAAAGTGCTATCCTCTGCAGCTGCGCTGTACGCCAACCGCCAACCATTTTGAACCATGAGAGTACACATCCAGCGATCTTCACCTGAAAAACAAATTGGTACCTGTCAAGATAAGCCTAGAGATTCAGTTGCTATGTCGAGCGGTATTACCGGAAATACATACTGACTCTTGTCAGTTTAATATGGAAAAATTGCTACGTCCAGCAATCTTCACTTGAAGCACTTATTGGAAATTGTCAGAATAGTATTTGTGGAAACATACTTGACCTCCTAACTAAACAATAAGTAAATGTTAAAAAACTACAAAACGTGCAATTTAGTTCCATAACTTAAAGAGGGAGATCGAGGTGCTCTAATACAAAGTTTTAATAAATAACATTAGTTCAGGTAATTTGTTTTCATCGAAAACGTCTCAGATGCAAACGTCCAGATAACAAGACCTAGAACAGCAATTTATATGTTTAGCAAATAGTTTTTCTTAGTTACCAAGGTTCCTTTGAGAAAACTGTGATTTAGTTAAGAAATTTAAGTTTTGAGTGAAAAGGAAACAGTGGAGTTTGTAAACTTTGGTCTACTCCGAGGACAAAGATTACAATAGTTTGTACCTACCCATGTCTTTCGTCAAGAACTCAAACGCCCTGTTCACGTTGGTAGAGTAAATGGGAATGATATCTCGAATAGCTTTTGTTCGGAACACGCTAAAGCAGCCAGGACAACACAAAACGGAGCCAAAAATGTGGTTTGCCACCTTCAAAAAATGTTAGAGCTTTTAGATAAGAAGTAAACTCATATATTTTGCTATGAAAAATAAATTGTATCTTTCCAAAGTGCCATTTGTGTAAGAGTGAAACGGCCGCATTCAACTTGTCTCCAAAATACCTCTCCAACCAATACCACTCCTCCTCCCACTGAAGCTTAAGCGAATTTAGGTTGGCAAAGAAAGCCTTTATATTTCACCTATGCTCCTGCTCCACTGACACAAAATTTTTGTTTAACTTGGGTTATACGAAAATTGAAATCTGGAGAAAAGACAAAATGAAGAAAATATCGATGTTCATTATTATTACTATAAATGATTATAATATTGTTAAAAAGAGTGTTAACATTAATTACTAAATAAACAATTAGGAAAAATCTGTAATCACAACAAAAACTATAAGTACTATAAGCGAAATCTGAATTACTGACATAACGAATGAAACATAAACCGCCGGCAAAGCAAAATCGTGTGACGGCTCATTGAGTAGCATCCGTTGAGAGTTTTCAAGGAACAACCGATACAGCCAAATGATACAAACTCTGTGTTTGGTTAATATATCGTTTGATGGCTTTACTTTTGGTCACTTCGCCATAACGCAGTGCACAGTTGCGAATGACTAGTTGAGTTCTGCGGAAGACCATGCACATGTAAGTACACTTTCAGATTTTGATATACTTCGGTGTCGGGAGCTATAAAAATAAATTCGTTTAGTGGCTTGACAAACCTTATCTAACGGTTTAAAGTAATATTTGCAACAAAAATTAAATGACAATTCCGTGAAGATGACGGTAGCTTGCTACAGTATTTGTCACGAACAGTAAAGAACAATTCGGACGTAAATCGGTGAAATCAACGATTACTAGTATTTGTAAATATGGAAAGTTAAGAGATCACGCTAACTGCTACGCTATGACTCATTAATCATGTTCGGATACAGTGAGCTTATCCTAGCGCCCGTGCTGTTACAAAATTCATAAATGATTGCTTTGAGAATTCTAGTTTTAGAGAACGTGTACAAATATAAAATAACACATCCCAGGCCATCGTTTCCTGTTTTTCGCTTGAGAACAAACAATATAAAAAATACACAGGTGATTGCATATGCTGGTGTACCTTTAGTAGCCAATGTCCAATGGCGTAGTCAAATATTTGGTACCACACTAAAGGACCTGTTCCCATTGGATGCGTTCGGCCGCAGCAAGCACCAAGGCGAGGATCTTGGAGGAGAACATCGAGCAGAGCTTCCACGGAATCATGGGTAAACTGTACATCTGCATCAGTGGTCAGGATGAAGGAGCTATCGTCTTGAACTAGTTCAGGTCAATTAGAACTAAAGTTATTGGTATTGGTTTTACGAAAATAAAAACCAACAAATCCTTCAAATCGAAATGAGAGAATCGCTAGTCATTGTTATTGGAGCTAAGAGGCAGGGTAAGAACGCTCAAAACTGGTTTAATAAATACAAAAATTGTATAATAGATAAAAAAAAATCACGAGACGTTTGATTACTATTGTTGGACGTGATACTAAAACAGAATAAAATTGATTTGAACATCCGTTGTCAATTTCGTTTTCTGTTTTAGAGAAGTCTATTTCCTGGCTCAGAAGAATGCTGTCCTGTTTGTCTGTTGAATGGTAAAAAACGAATTTGTTTTCAGTTATTTTTAATTCAACCAATTGAGGTTCACGACTGAAGGTTTCCCTTTTGTTGGTCTGTCAACAAGTTCCTAATAAATTCACTTTGAAAGTGTTCTAACTCATGGGACAAAGTTAAAGGGAATAAAAATATTTTAATTAGTGATGATTGAAGTTCAGTCGTAGCAAGGAAGAGTTAAAATTTGATTGTTTACAAATATTACTGTTTGTAACTGAAAATGATTTATGCTATCATAAGCAATTAGCTAGCAAGAGCACAAAATAAGAAAAGGCTGGGCAACTGATGGATGTGTACATAGCATCGAAACGAGTTTTAATAATAATATTGGCAAAATGTATTGTACCAGTTCTGCATATCTACAAATTTCATGTTTATAGAAAATTTAGTTTATCATACCATGAGATTATAAACTATAAATTTACGGACGTATCGCGTTTGAAAATTCACGGTCCCACCCAACTTACCATCAAGAATCTTTTGTCGATGATCAAGAATGTAGGACATATACATAATCTGACTCCATCGCTTCTTATTCTTAACCTGGAAAGAAACACGTTTGTCTCAGTGAAGGCCACTTTAAACGAAAATATTCATCAAAAGAAAACCAGACCCCTAATTGGGAGATACATGCATACTCCTATTGAATAAAATTTTCTGGTAACGAGATATTCTTACTAAGCCTTTTTGACTTCTTATGAAGGATTTGCATTTACTGAAACAACGGACAAAAGGGTGTTGCGCACCTTGTTGTTGTCTTTCATGTGGAGGAAAAACCCCGTACCACCCGGCATCACCCATCGGAGTTGCAGGCCATACGGGGTTCTCATCTTGATAGCATGTCCAACTCTTACCCGGATAGTCTTTTCCAGAAGCGAACACAGCCTCAATACGTAATCGTTCAAGCTTTCGCCCTCCAAGCAACCGTCGAAGAAAACATGGCATTCTAGATGCCGCCCCACGCGATGTGTATTTCTATCCAGGTTTCCCAAGGAGTGAAGAAGCTGCTCCATTTCATGTTCCAGCTCGTGGTACATTGTAGTACAGACAAACAAAGCTGTCTCGCGAGCCATCTTGGACTGTGTCTTGTGATCTTTATCCATTGCTGAGTTCCTTCTATTCAGCATTAGGTATTGCTCCAAGAACACCGCTTTCAAGATAAAACGACAATAATACAGATTTTCTTTTCATTAATTCTCTTGAGAATAATTTCAGATTTTCTATGCTGCCTATCATCTTTTCGAGTTGCCCGTTACAATTTAAGAGTTGCTTATTTGATAAAATGATATTAGGATGGTTTCTTTCCAAACCAAATAATAAGGTAAACAACAAGAAAGTATTTTTAACTGCGAAAAATTTAAAACCTGTCGAGAGCTCCGCCTAGCAACCAAATAACCTAAAAAGCAAATATTCGGTGCAGAACAAAGTCTTTTTGTTCTTCACTAAGCTTTTAATTTTTTGCTAAATCAATTGCTTTTGTGAGAACCCCTATACGGAAAGAACCTATATATTTATACCTACATATCTGATGTGCATATTAACTATTCTCTTATGATTGATTTTAATATCAACCAAAACACCGCTTGCAACACTTTATAACTTTACATAACCTTTACACAGAAGGTAATTGAGAGACGTAGTATTACCATTGTACGATGGAAAACGAAAGATAATCATTGCATCAGCCATTATGAAACCAGGATTTTTCCAGACGTAATACCCACTGCAAAAGAACTCTCCGATACAAAGTACCGCTCCCGCAACAAGTGTATACCACAATTCGCCTGTTGATTGGCATTCCAGCTTTACTCCTTTATGAACAGTGCACATCCAGTCAACCTTTGTCATCGCCATGGCTACTGGTGTAGCAAGGATCAACGGTAGAGCAAATCCTATTCTTTGCATTCGTATTGTGCAAGCTAAAAGTCCCAGAGAGTAGCCACAAAAACCTGCAAAGATCTGCGCAAGGAAATTTGACAAAACTGGGTTGGACATATTCAAGAAATCGAACCCAGACTTAAGCAGTGTCAAATCCACAACGTTATAGAATTTTCCAAATAAGGCAGCAACAAATGGAGTCATAAGGAATTTGATAAAGTTTGACATTACAGTGGCTTTTAGCTGGTCTCGGCGGCGGACGTTGGATTTGGCTTGATTCTGGTCTTGAGTGTACTCCGAGAATGCTTGGAAATCTGAAAGTACGTCTTCTCCATTTCCGTTTGGCTGGTCGAATGTGACCGTTTTTCTTGGCTCGGTTTGCAGCTTTCGCATCTTTGGTGACCAACTGGCTGATAACAAAAATATGGAAACTGGTATTCCAATTTGTCGGTGGAGACCTTCGATCTGTGGAAACGAATGAACCATAACTTTCGGGCTTTAAGATTTACTGACTGAGAGAGCAGATCAACATGATAAGAATCCATAAATATTTCTTTGGTTTTAACGTTATTGCAAAACCAGTATACCTATAGCCGTTTCTTTCGTAACCGACAACGTTCACGCTCAAACGCTTGTTAATGACTCAAACCAACACTTCCTTGGTACAATGCTTACACATTTGCCCCCAACTTTGCCTTTTATTTTAAGCTGCTAGCTGAGACAAACCGACATACATATGTGCTTTTGTATAGTTTAGGATTCCTTACCATGCAAAGAAAATTGTTGGTGTCACAACTTTGTATTTTGCTAACAAGTAACAAAATAACCAATTTTGGACAAATATGACTTCCGGCCAAACATTGCTGCCTTGGAAAAAATATCCCTACATTAAAGTTTATTTTCAATATATATTTACAGATACATTTTAGGGATGTGCATGCATGTGGTTCGAATAATAAAGACGTACTTGTCACCTTTCACACCCCTAAACCCTCGCTTAGGATTGGGTTCCCCATTACTAGGGCCAAATGTCTTCAGTTTGAAAGATTACATACCGTATACACAAGCATAAACAATCCGCCTATCTGGCATAGCGAGGCCATAATGAACATAAAAGGTCTTCCTTTGCTACTGCAGCAGTTGCTACGAAACAGCTGTGACAGGGACGGGACAACGAACAAACAATTCATTAGCAGTAACATCACATCCGATTTCACATCCATAACCGTTAACACAACGATAACGAGGTAGCACAGAGCGCCAACTTCAACCATGCTGCCAATAAGAATCTGAAAAATGGAGAAAAAACTGAGTTGGTTATTACCTTCTAGGCGTTAGCAATGTTTCTGACGTCACGGTAAGAGCTAACGACATACTGAATAAAAAGTGGAACTGGTCTGATGTTTGAGAGATTAATTAGGTGTATGAACACTATTAAGTTATGTGAAGTATTTGACGTTCTTTAGTATAAGTCGTTGAATTAGATGTTTTTAAACAACTTTTTAGCTATTTAGATATTATTTCAATTTTTAAACATCAGATCAGCTTCAACTTTTTATTCAGTTGATGCAAACTAAGCGCCAGTCCATTGTATTGAAGCTAACAACATCCTGCAGCTACACTGATAAAGTAAGGACTACCGCATTATCACCTTAAGTAGAGTTGCATTTCTTTGATAAAAGTTTGCTAGCTTATGATAATGAAACTTTTGGATGACCCAAATTTGTAGAATAGCAAGGAAAGTTGACGATCGAAGCATGTGACCTTAGGGAACTTTGTTCCAGATTTGCCCAAAGCGTCAAACATGCACTTATCGTAAACCCCATGAGTTGTGTTTTTTCTCAACTTAGTTGTCAACATTAGATATCCTATTGAAAAAGTTTGACCAGATACTATATCTTAATTTCCTTAATTTTTATAAACGCTTGTTTTCAAGGCTCAAAAAAAGTTATTGCTGTTATTTTAGAGAGAATCGAAGAATGTTTGCGCAGAGTGAGTTATGACCAAAATAATCGATACTCTAATATGTCCTGAACAAAAAAAATTTACAATTCTGCCTCTACTTTAAATTTGTCGACATAGATTAAAAAACTAACGAACTATACTATCACAATCTCTAGGATTAACTAAAATCTTCGACGCCGGAAATTCAGAGTCGTCAGATGCTTCAAGCGTAAAAACAAAGACTAGAAAAACAATAATTTCTACATTCTTTTGCAATATTTCATCTACTCCTCCTTATTAAGACATCGCCAATGATGTATTTTGATAAACAAGATTCACAGATTATTTTACTGCCGGCGTTCTTTGCCTGGCTGCTATTTGTACTTAAAGATGAAGTTCAAAAAAACGTGATGTATAACAAACACAAAATTGTTTGAGACCTAATCTAGTTGCCTTGAGAATAAAGACACGCAAGACTTTTGCGTGGGTGAGTGAGCCCACTATGCGGTTCTAATTATAAAGCTATTATTTTGTAAATACTTGTTGATGTTCTCTCTTCTGTCAGATTCTGTCAGTTTGTTATTTACAATGCAGCATTTTGTGCTTTTCTTAGAACTCTGTAAAATATATTTGGGGCTTAAATATCACGATAGACTTCTACTCCAAGCAACCCACAAGACTGTTGTTTTATTAGCTAATCTTTCCTGTTTCAGAACATACTTTTTTAATTACAGATTTAAAAAAAACAGTGAGTTATTTTAATAAAGATAACAGAAATTGTAAAACCTTGTCTAAAACTCGCGATTGCTTAAGTAAGCTAAATTACCATAACAGCTGTATTATTCTAAAAGCAACCATTTTAGAATAAATAAAAATCAATTAAAAACAGTTTTAAGCGTTTTAATTAGAGTATGCTTTGGTATAAAGTAATTGACATTATCACTAGCAAAATTATTATTGATGTTATCATTTTTATTGTTTTTGGTGGTATATTATATTATTGTTATCACACTAGTAATTGTTATTACACTTCATTGTTTTACTCATGCAAGAATGATCGATTTTTATTCCTCCCAGTTTTCATACTGAAAAAGGGTCACATTAAAATCTCAATATCATCATGCTTTTAAAAGTTAAAGAAAATCATCTACACACATTGTATCAATTCCATTTTTCTCCAAGGTTCTGTATGTTTTTATTCATTCATTCATGGTTTGTCTTTTTGTCTCATTTTTTACTTATTTTTTTTTTGTTTCTCCAACTTTAAATCGAAAAGACATAGAATTGATTTTACTCTTGCCTTACGTGGCTTTTTTGTCAATATTTTGTTAGAATATAATACAAGGTAAAAAAGTTAACGCAAGACCTGTTACATAAGATAATTAACTATTTAGTGTTCTTGCTTTGTCGATCTTCAGTATTTAGTTTGAAACTTCTATTATTTTGAGAAAACGATTTCCTATATCAATAATTATGAAACGTCCGCCGTCCTTAATATCAAAGCCTTTGAAAACATTGATGTTCAAAAGTAAACAAGCTATGTATACCAGAAACAAAAAACATGATAAGATAAACATGTAAACTATTAACTTACCCATACAATGGCGTTTGTTGAAGGCCATGGAATTCCCTTCTGCCTGTTCATTGCAGTCCACGCCGACATTATTAACGAAATACTTTGTGGAATGAGCAACATGAGAACAAGGATGATAAAAATGGACTCGCTATTGTACCCGCGCTGCTGATGGAGTTTTTGTATCTCTGTGATGTTATTACCTAACACTTTGGTCTCCTTGTTCAGATGTCGATAATGTTCTCCAACCATTAAAAAAGATATCTTGCTTGTTAACAATGCCACAAACATGCAGCCCAACAGCAAAAGAGCAACAATCCATTTAAGAAATATCACAAATGCCGTTGCTTCGCCATCGTCCTTTTCTGGCGGTAGAACCTCGTTCTCTATCGAAAACTTAGTTAACTCACCAACTGTTGACGGTCGCTCTGAGGTAACAGCTGTATTGTTTTCAACGTTAAGGTATTGAACAGACAATTTTTCCGACATTTTACGTGGCTGAGTGAGCTATTCTCTTATTGAATACTCCCAAACACCAAAGAACTTAAGCGAATCTTGCTGTTAAGCGGATGTCTGTAAAGGCTGGATCAGTGTAGTAAAGGCACCATTTCCTTAAATTGAATAAGGACTGACGCCGACAGTTAATCTTCTGGCCTCGTTTAGACGATTTTTATTCTTGTTTTCACCGTCACAAGTGCCAGGTTATTGATCAAAAGCCCAGCACCCACGAGTCTTTATCAGACTCTCGTGAACCTTACCCAATGGCGAAACACACAATACTTACATTTCTTTTCACCACTAAACCACGGTTTTTGTGACCAGATGCTATATTGATATAATTGAGGCTTATAAGACTTTAAATGATCAATAATTGTGAGTATCAATCTCAGAGCCAATATCATATTGTTCGCTTGGTATAGAGTAAAGAATCATAAACAATCTGTTCAGAAAACAAGTATTTATCCAAATCAACGCTTCAGATTTAAACTGCAGAAATTGTGATGGATATAAAACCCAATTGAAATTGTTTTAGAAGAAGCAATATTCAAAATACATCAATAACACTTACTGGATTGAATAGTATTTGTAATTATAATTCAATGAGATAGGCTGACTTTTGAGAGTATTTATTGTTATTGAGCATGAAGATTGAGGACTAGAAGGAGACAGAGGAACAGATCTATATTGGATTGCATAGCAACTTGAAGTGTTATTGTCATTCACCCTTTGTAAGTCGAAAAATAAAAAAATTTATTCAAAGAAAAATGGCTAAAAACGCACCGTTGATTACCAAACTTTTTTGTTTGAGAAACGTCTTTAAAACTGACAGTCCACAAGTTTTCGAAGATGAATAGTGTTTTATAAACAACTTGCACAAACAAACAAAATGCAACTCGTAGAATAAATAATTCAGTGTTTTCTCCTACGTGTTCGTTTTCTTCAAAAACAATTACATGGCTTTAATATTTTTTGAAAAGTTAGGAAAAGATAACGTTAGTTTTGGAGATGATGTCAGCAGAGGGCTAGAAATAGACATACAGCACCCACCTGTTAAAACGGAGGTTAAAAGTATAAAAAGTAAAAAAGTATACTCGGGATAACAAAATACTAGACGTGGTAGCTATTTTTAATTTTGAAAAAATAATGGACTGTGCGTCTCGCTTTGAGTAGAATACGATCAGAATAGACAGTGTTTTAGATCATTTAATGTCCAAAAGTACCATTGTCGTCTTAGTTCAACGTATACGATCAAACAAAAAAAAAGCGATCGGGTTTCGTTCCGTTGGTTGATCGTTTTGCGGCTGGTTAGGCCTTGGTTAAGCTATATTTTCTTTAAATTTTTTTAAGGCTAAACATTATCAAATTGCAACACTAAAAAGCTGTCAAGATTAAAAATCGTAAAGTGATCTTGCAGCAACCCTAGCTAGTGTTCATTTACAAAAATTCTTGAAAATCGAAAAAAGAAACGATTGACTACGCCAGATTCCAGAAACCTCTTGTTTCCCAAATTTGTAGTTGTTTTCAAGATGAGAAGATGTAGCAATAACGCGGTTCCAGCAATTGTTGTTGATGACGTCACCTTGTCACGAAACACTACCACTACCTAACTAGGACGAAACAGCTGTCCTCGGTTGCTTCGATCACTTGCTTAGTATAGTTGCTCAGGTGAAACGGTTATGCGCATGCGTAAAGGTATTGATCATAACGTGGAATTGAGAGAAGTGTGGCCTTGCATTCAAAAGGGTTTTCATCATCAAAATATATGCCCGTACACGTGTTAACTATTTCAATAACGTACTTCCGCCAAAAGTGATGTTTCAAACTGGAAGAGTGGATGTCTAAGTGGATGTGGCCCGGTGATTTGAGAGGTTTGGGACTGCGATAGGACTGGATGAAAAATCAAAAGTATTGCAAGTGATTACACTCATTAATAGCTAGTACTGGGAATAAAGCGATGGAATTTTTTTAAGAAATTTTTCTGGCTAAGAAGCCAAGGGATATATCATGTTCGTTTGTGGTTAGGAAAAATGTAATCTTCGAGCGCGCAAAATTTAATTGACCATTCCGAAAAAAAGATGTTGGGTGTAAATTTTACCACAATGCCTTGCGGACCTAAAACTGCTGCTCTTTCTTGTGCATGTGCTAACAGCACATTGAACGTCGAGTATCATAATATTTTTAAATTTTAACGCGTGAAACCCGTAAAACTTTTTGTAGTTTTATCTTTTTATCATTTTTTATATAAGCAAAAGCTTCAAGATTAGTATTGTCGAGTAACAAATTAACAGATTTATTTTTTTGTGTATTTAAAATCAAGTTTAGATTTTTCATGGGCTAAAAAGCTACGGGTAAATTTACAGGTCGCCATTTTTTTCGAAATGATCAATGCGGGAGTTCAAAGAGATGGTGAGTCCTTCGATAATTTTATCACAGCCCTATATTTTATTGTCAAAAATAAAAAATTAGGAGCTTCAAAGGTTGAACCTAGAGATTGAATAGTTGTTAGTTTGAAAGATGACATCTTGACTCACAACTTACTGTGGAGAGAGCAATAATTGGAAAATGTGAAATTGAAGAACAACAGCCAGTCTTGCATGGAGAAAATCAAGAGAAACTAATCAGATACGTGAAATCAAACTAGGCTTTTAGCAAAGGCATGAAATGCGATGTGAGCTTACTGTTTAAAAATTGTTTATCATTTAGCAAAGAGTTTTAAATTAAATCCGTCAGCATTAAACGTAAAAAGAACTTGACAGAATCAGACGGATGTATAGGTATATATTGATATATTAAATGGCAGAACTTTTATGACATCAACAGTTTGCAAACCACAGTTCAATTATAATCAGTAAAATCTAACCTTTCCTGGCCGGGTGCGAAATTAAAATTGAGGCGCCCTGGCCTTAAGAATTTAATGAACGATCACGGCATGGACGAGTGACAAAGCCCTTTTAGTACATAAAGGGCATGAATGTCTTCGGTACTTCATGTCATAAAAAGGGGGGTTAGGAAATGGTCAAAACCCAAGCCCACAAAAGGAAAACAAACTGAACCAAAATATCAACCCCCCAGGCTACCAGTTCAAAAGTGCATGATGTGTTTAGGTCCAGTCCGCCAAAGAAACAGTGCCCAGTACGTGCTTCAAAATGCAACTCTTGCTAAAAAGTCAGCCATACTGCTTGAAAGCCCGTTAGAGGATATCAAGCTCAAAAGTCAGTAAAGCTGCAGGAGGCACTTTCTGGGAGAAACCTCAAAGCAAAAAACACTCTGGACTGCTCAAGTCTAGATCTATGAAAAACCAATTTAATATAAGCTAGAAAGCGATGCAGGTGAACTGTGTGTAAAATTTCCCAGCACTCGTGGAAGTTGGTAAATCATAAATTGATGAGGACGTTTATAAATGCAATCAAAGACCTGGAGACACCACTCCTAATTCGAAAACTTGAAAGTATTGCTGGGTTAAGAATATTATAAACTAGCTGCTATTTTGAGCCGGTGAGTCCACATTATATTGCTGGCTAGTTGGGAGAAAACATATTCCATATGAGAAATATGTTTTCTCCCAACACCGGCAATATAATGTGGAATCACTGGCTCAAAATAGCAATTAGTTTTGTGTCGTAATTTTTTTTCAATCTTAGAATATACACAAATACTATGGCCAAAAATTGCGAGATTGAAAAATGAATTCCCAATACCTGTCTCGTTCCCATAGTAACTTTTAAAGCTCTTGCGCGTCACGGCGGCCTTTTTAAGAAATCCTTACTTACATGTACATTTTATTTTGTAAGGCCTTTTTCTGAAAAATATTCAGTGTTTTCTACATTTATAGAACGAAAATGAAAATGTCAGACAGTGATGACGAGCTGCCGTGTTTCAAATTAATTTTTGACTTTGATGACGTCCGAAGGACTTCGAGTCGCGACACCATCAGTGAAAGTACGAACGAATTTCAAAGCAACACCAAGGACAACAACAACACCGAGAGTTTAAAAACAGCTCCAGTTTGCATTGTTCCATTGGAGGAAAATGATATTGAAGACTTTGCAAAAAAGCAAAAAGCTTCCAACACAGAGAGAGGAACTAATACAGCAGTCCGTCGGCTAATGACCTGGCATATACAACGATACGGAAAACCGCTCAATCTCTCCACAGTTACAAAGCAAAAAGCTAACAGTCTATTGAAGCACTTTTCCCTAGAAATTAGAGATACAAGAAAGGGAAAAGAAGGTGAAGAATACGAGCCTGGAACATTCACTACCTACCGGAATGGGAGATATTTTTTTAGAAGATATTTTTTGGAAAGACAGGAGTCCGAGGGCGAGCGCTTCGACATTGGAGAAGACGAAGACCTGAAGAAGAAACTCTCTTCAAAACGTAAACAGCTAAAGCCTGTTGGGGAGGGAAACCGTCCAAATGCCTGTGATCCGCTTGACAAATAGCAGATTGAGAAACTCTGGTCAAGCGGAGCAATTGGTTTAGAAACTTCTCGGCACTGCTAAACCTGATTGGGTGGAACAACATTCGCATGTTGGGAATGCGAGCCATGAAAGAGCAACACGACTGTAAACTCGGAAACTTTGTTGACAAAGGTTCGCAATTTATTCTCGGAGAAAGATCAACAAAAACCAGAAATGGTGAGGTTGAAACGCCAGCAAAGAGACGAAATTACAGCAACAAGATATTTCGTCTCGACGGTGGGAAAAAAGATCCATACCGAGCACTCAAAGAATACATAAGTCACCGACCAGAACGCATTGACAACTTTTACTTTTAGGCAATTGATTCACCAAAAACAAACGTGTGGTACAAAAAATTGCCTTTGAAGAAGGAAGGTATAAGTTCCATTATGAAGAAGATGGTAAAAATTGCAGGAATTGAGAGCGAGGGTCACTTTGCACCATCAACTGGGCGCAAGACAGCTATTCAGAGCCTGAGAAGCAAGTTTGATCCTGTAACCATATCGGAACTTACAGGCCATGCAGATCCAGCTTCTGTTCTTCAGTATAGTCACATTCCTATAAATATCCAGCGACAACTCTGCGGCCAGTTAGCAGGTATCAGGTACCAGTCTGCATTGACAACTAACAGAGAACAGCTTCCAGTATCTAGATCTCAGCAAAGTGGAGAGCAGGGTCAAGTCAGCAGCACTGGAGCCATATATCACTCATCTGTGCTGAATGGTTGCACAATAAATGTTCAGTATTCTGGCCATTAATTGCTGTGAGTAAATAAGCAGAAAAATATTTTGTGTTTTTGAAACACCTTTTTTATATTTTTCTTAGCAGAGTTTTTTTGTTCACGGCTAGATTAAACGAGTTGAAATTGCCTCTCAGTGATTCACTACTTGAGTACAAGTTTGTATTTGACTTTCAAAACTTTGAAAATTCAAATTAAATGCTTGCCTCTGCCTCTGGATTCCTTTGTGTAATTGCTAACTTTTTAGTCAGTTCACTAATGTTAAACAAGTGATTTGTAGGCCCAGTCAATGGATGTTCATTAATCAAAAAGACAAGAAGATGTAAATTAAATCATGCACCATGTGCTTGACAAGTTGAATGGCGGCAGCGGCGACAAGTGATCCGCTTTACGAAAAGCCCTTGAAGTGCAAAAAATATGCATCAGCCAATCACGCGCGTTAATTCTGAGCCGGTGATTCCATATTATATCACGTCTCTCTCCCCGACCAAAAATTTTAACTATATGGCGATACCAATATTAATATTTTTGATGACAGAGCTAGTGCACACTACAATCCTTGATGAGTTCTTTTGACTTCTCCCAAGTGGTACAAACTCCAACTTATTTTTCTTCTGGAAATACACGGGATCAAGTTTATCTTAAATCAACTTATGATATCATTAACAACACAACAGTTAGTGTATACTACTCTGTTCATGATGCTATAAAATTAACAATAAGGGACACTACATAGTCAACATATCAAAAGCAGGCCAAAAGGTAAGAAGCCCTGCAGAGACCTTGGGGGGACAATTCTGAGCTAAGGGATCTTTGTTCACAATCTCTTACTGGAAGCTCTTAAAATAAATTAATGGTAAGTTGTATTTTTAATGATTGTTTTAGAAACTTTTTTCATTTAATCTTGATTAGGATTTAAAATTTTAGTATCTTCCTCTATCAAATTGTGACACCTGTCTAATACATTTTTATGTTTTTTCCAGATACTGACGACATTTAAAGATGAGTATTTTTTTTCAAATTAGTTCCAAAATCTGATACAGTAAGTGAATTTAGCTGTATAATATCAACCAAATGAAAATTTATAAAAGAAAAAATGCACAAACCAATAATAGAAAAACTATTCTGCAAGAGCACAACAAATGTACTTTGGAATTCAAAGTGAAAATCTGAAATACTGCCGAACATGCAAATGAATCTACACAAAGAATCAACTATATAAGGACTAATGGAAAATCTGAAATACTGGAAACATACAAAAAGGAATGCGATACTATATCGACTATGAACTTTAGTGGAAATCTGCAATACCAGCAACAAATACAAAGGAGAGTAATATCAATTATGGACCATAATGAAAATCTGCATAAATGGAAACAGATACACAAAGGAATGTAATACCAATTATGGATTATAGTCAAGAAAATTTGCACTACCAAAAATAGAAACAATACAAAAATAGGAAAGTGATATGTTGCATCGACTATGGACTTCAGTGAAAATCTGCTATACCAGCAACATACAAAGGAATGGACCATAATGAAAATCTGTATAAATGACAACAGATCTAGATGTATACACAAAGGATTGTAAAATCAATTATGGTTTATAATCAAGAAAGTCTGCAATACCATCAAAAGATACAAAGAAATGTAAAATATCAATTATTGATCCTAGTAAAACTCCAGCTACATAAATGGCAACAGATCAGAAGGGAATGTAATACCAATTATGGACTTTAGTCCAAAAATCTGCGTTACCAGCAACAGATACACACTGGTCAGTTATTGACTATAGTCACGAAAATCTGCTAATATCAGCAACAGAATACAAAGGAGTGTAAAATCAACAAATTAAGGACTATAGTGAAAATCTGGTTGAAACATATTAATTACTAGACAATTAACAGATGCAAAAAAACGCGACGAGTTTATGTCAATATCATTTCAAAAACCTAGCATAGTACGAGTAAATACAAAAACAATGATTGTTACAACACTGAAGGGGAAATAAAACTTCAAAACCACTTCATAAAATCGTATAAAACGAATTTAATAATTTCATCCAATTTACATTTGTATAGATGAAATATAGATTGAAACTTCATCGCTGTACCCTTTTACTGAGTTGCAAAGTTTAATTATTTTCGTTATTTAGCATTTTCTTGGCCTTCACAATTGCACCTAAAAGCTGAAAGTGGCAAAAGTGTTATTAATATTTAATAAAACAATTGTTTCAAAATAAACGTGCACGTGTGGGTATTCGGGTCATTCTGGATGTAAGAGACCCGAATTTTCACCAACTGACTCGAATTTTTCCAAATGGACAGCTTACCAAAACGGGTTGGTTTATAATATTCGGACTCAAGGAGTCACGGGAGAAAAGGCAATCGGACTCAAGATCCCCTTCTAGGCCTGCCATCCGGGACCTACGGTTCTTATCCGAGAAGACGGGAATGTTTAACCGTTTGCAGATGTTAGAGCAAAAGCAGCATCTTCCCCTTAGTTGTTTTAAGACCCTGAGTGAAGGTCCGGCACCGGGAATCGAACCCGGACCTCCCGCACGACAGACTGACGACTTACCAACTGGGCTAGCCAGGCGGCGGTGTTTAATCACTAAGCAACTCTATCTTCCATTCATTTCAGGACAGCTAGAACACTAGAACAGGTACGACACTCGGACAGCTAGGACATCGGGGCAGACCTTAAAATATTCAAAATTGCGACTCTACTATTCATTTAGGACAGCTAGGACACCAGGACAGGTAGAACACTAGGACACTAGGACAGACCTTAAAATATTTAAAATGGCAACTCTATCTTCTATTCATTTAGGACAGCTAGGACACTAGGACAGTCTTTAAAATATTCAAAATGGCAACTCAACTTTTCATTTAGGACAGCTATGACACCAGGACAGGCCTTAAATTATTCAAAATGTCAACTCTATCTTCTATTCATTTAGGACAGATAGGACACTAGGGCAGACCTTAGATATTCAAAATGGCAACTCTATCTTCTATTCATTCAGGACAGCTAGGACACTAGGACACTAGAACAGGCCTTAAAATATTCAAAATGGCAACTATATCTTTCTATTCATTCAGGACAGCTGGGACAGCTAGGACACTAGGACAGGCCTTAAAATATTCAAATGAATAATAGAGTTGTCATTTTGAATATTTTAGGGCCTGTCCTAGTGTCCTAGCTGTCCTGAATGATTAGTAGAGTTGCCATTTTGAATGTTTTAAGGCCTGTCCTAGTGTCCTAAATGAAGGAAAGATAGAGTTGCTACTTTGATTTTTTCTCACTGAACGCAGGCAACCTGTTTTCGTAAATAATCCGGGCTACTTAAAAAGATTCGAGTCTGTTAGGAAAATTCGGGTCTCTTACATCGAGAAAGAACCGCCGAAACGTTTCATATTAAATTTGTATATTAAAACCAGTCAATATTCCATCGCTACAAAAAATACTCATACCTGATCTGGCAATTTCGACAAAACTGAAATCCATCAACGAAATGCTGTTTTTTACGTTAAGAAAAGCAACTACTGCAGTATGTGACAACTCAGTATTTTTTTTCAAAATGGCCACCACTAGCACTGACTAAAACCCAGGCTGCTGGAAAAATGTAGCCCAGTGAACACTCTCGGAGGGAGATTATAACACACTGACCCACGGTCCGTGGACCACCCCAACGGACCACTTTACGGACCACCCCCACGGACCACCTTACCCACCACTTTACGACCCCCCTGAAAGGCTGAATTGTCAGCGTGTGGCTCTCAAACACATGACATCAATCATGTGGCATACTCATATCAATGCGCCGAAAATCGAAAACGCCTCGAAAGCCCGGAGGACCAGCAGTGCTGCTTTGCTCGGTTTCAAGCATACCACTTCTGGAACTCTATTACAAATTTCTGGCAACTATTATCATCCACTCGACATTACCACATTAACCCTGTCTGCACTATAAAATCTACAATACCAAAATCCTTCAAGATCCAGATTGGTGCAGTTATTGTGACAGAGAATCTTCGTCAGATTATAATGGACCGTTTCGATTATAATTTAGATTACGGCGTTTCATGGGTTCTTTATGAATATCTCTTCACAAGACAGTTTTTTTTTTTATTTTCCTGAAAATCTTAGCTTTTGATACCCAAAATTGTGATGCTGGTGCTTTCAATAGACATGGAAACGAGGCTGGGAGAGCATTGCAGAAATTTTAAAGAAATTGTAGGTGAATTTGCGTTTTGTAAAACGTCGCCAGCTTCACAATTTTGGGTACAAAAGACTATTGATAGTTTAGTACATTCTGCATTTCTCATCAAAAATACCAGTTGCAGCTGCAGCTGCTTGGTTATTTTTGACCGATATGGGGGTACAAAGTAAGTCGGTTTTTCGCATGTACCAGTATAATTTTGAAAGAAAATATGTTTGGGGTTTTCAATTAAAACCAAACCCAGGGCCTGTGTGCCATTTGGATTTTCCACCACATTAGCAAGTCTTGTACAAATATGACGTGCAAATCAAAGGTTGGAAATTTGTGGCATTAATTTGGAGCTCGGTTTTACCTGGGATACAATAATTATTTCTATAAAATATTTTCTCCGTTAAGGGCTTGGGAATTATGAACGGGGTATGCATGTACATTGATTTAGTTGATTGATTGTTCAGCGTTGCGCATTTACGTGTATGAAGTGCTCAGTTTTAGTTGAATTTTATTAGGTAAAGTGAACAATGTATTTCGGTTATTGCGCTAGTAGTATTTGTTGCTCTCCATTTACGACGGAGGCACAACTTGGGAATACATCTGGCTAAAAGCAAAACTGAAAATGAACTCTGAAACTGCTATGCGTTTGATTTGATGATATCCTTAGAATCTTTCTCTAAAAGAGAGTGATATTTCTTGATGTTAGCACCAAAATATATATTTGTTTTGTTAACCACTTGTTTTTACATCAACATTGACTCTTATTTGTTGTTGAAATGTTGCAGTTGAATTGACGAAGATTATGTACGAATTTTGTGTTACTGTTAGCACTCTCACTGACACAGGCCAATACCCAGACTCTAGTTGTTCAAACGGCAATTAACCCTAATCCAGGATTAATTACAATGACGATCAATAGGTTTTGTTAAGAGTTAATCCTGGTTTAAAGTTAATCGTCTCTTGAACAACTGGGCCCAGGAGGGGACCAGGTGCAGAGATTTTAACCCTAGGGTCTATGTTTTATTTTCTCAGTACACTGATAAATATGCTATACACAGAAGCTCTATTTTTTCGGAACATTATTAAACCAAGATTAAACCGTTTGTACCTATTTTTCGAAATTCACAAAAAAGCGGGTATTGTCCAATTTCAAGCAGAGAGGGCCTGGGCACGAGTCGCCTTAATTCGCGATTCGAGACCCACATAATACATAAGAGGACATCTGTACAAAATCCCTAACTTTGGTGTCATCTGACCGAGATCCAATCATTTTCAAATTTGGTAGTTCGATCTTGGTGGTGGCTTTTTGGTCCGTAAAAATTGGTCCTTAAAATTGGGTTTTGGATATGGAAAATGGTCAAAATGAATAAAGTGAAAAATATATTTAAAACAAATTATTTGTATGGAAAGTCAGAAATACCCTAAAGGTAGTCCGTCGGGATGGTCCATAAAGTGGTCCGTAATTAAAGTGGTCCGTGGGGGTGGTCCGCGGACCGGGGGTCAGTGTTTTATAGCCTCACACTCTCGGAGCGCCGGAGCGTCTAGTTGATTTTAATGTCATTGTGACTCAAAAAACGGTTTCCCTTGTTGTTCTGAATTGCAGAACTAGAATAGCATAACACAACCCTCAGTGTGTGTTTCAGTTAAGTTGAGCTCTCTTTATAATGCGGTTTGTCTGTAGCCCTAGCTCGCACAGAATTCGTCCTCGTAATCTTCTCCCGCGTTACATATGCTCTTAAATAAAAGTCACAGTAAACGATCGTTAATTGTGGTGTGCTCATATTCAGATCGGGCCGAATAAGTTGGGGATTTGCAAGAGTCTTAAGGTTTCAAGGATCGGGCTGCGGGGGAACGACCGAGAAGATTACGAGGAAGAATTCTGTGCGGGTTACTGACAAACCGCAAGAAAGCTCAATTAAACGGACACACACACTGAGGGTTGTAAGCCTGCAGTCTCCACTGTTTGATTCAGTGGCAAATCGGGCCGGCGTTTTATTTTTGTATTTGCATTCACAATAAAAACTGCATTGAAAGCTATGAACCTATGTATAAATATGGATCCTTACAGATATACAAGCTACTAAAAAGGTCAAAACTAAGCTTTTTAAATATATCTTTAGAAAATCACTTTTATTGTGTTCGTAACAAAAGCAAACAAAATTAATCGCTTTATTTGTTTACATGATACTTCAAACGTTTTCAAAGCGCCCAATGGCTTGATCTGGTATGAACTCATAGACCGGTTCTCCCACCGGATCAAAGTTTTCGTTCCGGAATGAACCTCCATCAGCTATCATGTAAACACCGCTTAATCACGTTTTTCGCTAAAACTAAAAAACAACTGAAAAACTAAAGTAGATTTTTCCTAGTAGTCCCGAATATCCACAAATTAAAAGAAGTGAAAAGTGAAAACAAAACTCGGTAAAAAGTATCATTTTTATTCTTAACTTTTTAGAAGTACCAACTGGTGAAAGTATCGACGAATCATGCATCGCCGAAAGAGCCGTTATACGTAAATACCGTTCTACTGTATTTACAAAAGGCGAGTTTGGTTCTGTTTATACTGAGTTGCAATTCCGACGACAGGTTTCACGGCCATTTTAAACTTCATTGTACTGCATTTTGTTTATACCGTTTATACATTGTTCCCAGGAATTTCCTAGGACAGGCTTCTCGGCAGTTCATCTAAGTTCGTTGTATTGTTTATACCGAATTAGTGTTCCCAGGAATTTCCTAAGGCAGGCGTCTCGGAAGTTCATCTAAGTTTGTGCTACTGTTTATATCGAGTTAGTGTTCAGAGAAATTTCCTAGGGCAGGCTTCTCGGCAGACTTTAGTACTCAGAAATGATGATACGTGCCGAAACTTATGACGCCAATAAAACATAGAGCTGTGATAAATTTTTTAATCGTTGTCAATATTCACTGAAAGCTCAAGGCGATAAATCTTTCACCCTCAAAATCGCCTTACGACAATAAAACGTAACAGAAATAGAATTTTATTTTTGCGATGAAAAATTCAGCACTGCTGAATTTTGGTCTCGGCTATATTCAGCTGGATTTGGTGATTTTTTGCGCTGAAAAATTCAACACTGCTGAATTTTGGTCTCGGCTATATTCAGCAGGATTTGGTGATTTTTTGCGATGAAAAATTCAGCACTGCTGAATTTTGGTCTCGGTTATATTCAACAGGATTTGGTGGTTTTTTGCGATGAAAAATTCAGCACTGCTGAATTTTGGTCTCGGCTGTATTCAGCAGGATTTGGTGAAATGATATTTTGCGATGAAAAATTCAAGTGCTGAATTTTGGTCTCGGCTGTATTCAGCAGGATTTGGTGAATTGATATTTTGCGATGAAAAATTCAAGTGCTGAATTTTGGTCTCGGCTGTATTCAGCAGGATTTGGTGAATTTTAGCAGTGGAAAAAAATTAACGGTAAATTTATGAGTCGTTTTGACTCTTTGAAAGGAGTCGTTTTCTTGACTCCTTCGAATATCGACTCCTTAAAGTATAGTTTCGACTCTCAGAAAGAGTAGTTATTTTGACACCTTCAGGGTCATTGCGACTCCAAAAGGGCTCCTTTAAGAGTAATTTTTACACCGTTAAGAGTCATTTTGTGGTCTTCAGATCCTGGTACTGTACACCAGATTCGCATTTCTTCTCTTTTTTTAATTAAGCTTTCATTTGTGTATACCACATAACCACCAGTAATCTCTTCAACTTTCTTTTTACATACATTGTAGTATCACATGCAAACATGAAGACTAGAAGTTCTTTCAAAAACATTTTATTTATGCAAGGACTTTTCTTCAGTGCATGGTAAATAAAACCATACACTGCAACATTTTAAATAAATGGAATAAAAAAAGCTTAGCTTACCATATACTGTTTTATCTAAAGCTGTGGTTATTGATGTAACCTGGAAAAAAAGCTGAGAAATGGTACAGACAGCTTGTCTTAACCACAATTCATTGAAACAATTTGCAAAAAACATCAGCACATCTATTTGAATATATGATAAGCAAAATTAAAAACATAATTAGAGCAAAGCAAGACAATTATGCTAAAATCAACTAGTTGGTTACAAATGATAAAAAAACAACTGATGAATAGCCAATGATCTATTCTTTATTTAAAATACTATCAAAACAAGAAAGAAAAACTAAAATTTGATCACTTTTATTTAATGATATTTGCAAAAGAGTGAAAGAAATATAACAAAATACACTTTAATTTTATCCTAATACTTAAGTACTGAACTGTAATTTGCTCAGAGTGTACTATTCTCAAAGGACATAAATTTAACCTTTCCCTTCTCCTTTCTTGTTGATATTCCAAATCTAAGCATACCAAGTTTGTTTTTGGCAGTTTGTTGTTATTGGCTGTCAGTAGCCCAGTTTTAATGTCTACAATATCAAATTCTTTAAAAAGTATAGTAATTTCTTCAGTGTGCTATGCATGCATGCTAGTGGCCTTTTGACAATAAATTATATGTTGATTCCTTCTCTGACTCCTCAGATGACATTAGGTCACCATAATTGCAGATATCAATTTATTCTCCTTTTTCTCCTTTATCACACTTTTTCTGTTGGCAAGTTTCTGAAGAACACAAAGAATTAGAAAATTTTTAGCAACTGAAAACCAGACAAAAATGAATAATTAAATAGGAACCTTGGCAAAAATTTTGATAACATTTTGTCACCTTGCCATACCACTTCAGGGTGAATTTATCTGCAATACAACTTTGAAAACATATTACATATATATTGTAAGTCTTAAAGAGGTATCTTTTAAGTTCCATCCAATCCCAACAAAAACATGGTTGTCAATTAAGAGAATAAAAAAAGTCCTATCCTGTCAGAACTATAACATATGCTACTGTATAACATAAAATCCACTGCAACAGCATGGTTTTTAAAAAGCTTTAAACCTCAAACAACATGAGCGATTCAACAAGAGCAATAAAAGGTTGTATTTGAGCTTCCAAGAAGTTTCTGATAGATTGTTGAAAATAAATAGAGAATATTTACTTGTGATAATATTGCTGACCATGTCTGTCACCACTTTATAAAAGACCCACAACAGTAATCCTAGTCAGTTTCCGGCCTTCTTCCTCTTTGTTTACAACCTGGAAACATTAAGGGACAATGATTAAAACAAAATAAAAGACACTTACTTATTGATTAACAATCACTTAACTTATAAATGTCTCAGACTTCATTATCCTATGCTGTAGTTTTATAATCTGAACCCTAATCTGTGCTCCTAAAAGTAGTTCTGCTATCACCTGTGCTCCCAAACCCAAAAGTAAAATTTGAACCCTGCCACTCCCCATACTAAGTTAATAATTTTTTTTTCTAGAAATTAGATCTCCTTTCAGACCATACAAATCCTGAATGCTTGATATGGGATATACTCCAAAAATAAAGTCAACTCTAAATTAACAAATATCTTCCAGTAAAAAGAAAAAGCAACATCCTGACTTACAACATAAAGCTCACTGGCTGGATCTGTGTAGGTTTTCTCTCGGCAGGCTCGAGAAAGTTATGGCTACTTTGTCTTCTGCAACTGTAAGTTATCATAATTCCAGCAATTAGATATGTATCTATCCTGTAGTCCTAAACCTAAACTAAATCAGTTAAGTTACAAGTCATGTCAGTGAATTCCTGACTTTATAAGCCATTTTTCAATGCCTGAAATTAAGAAAATATCAAATATAAATCATAGAGTGTTGTCCTTTAGTGGCATAAGTGTGAATACAACATATAGATTCGAGTGAGGCATTACCACTGGAACGGGGTATAATCCAAGTTTTGCTGATCTACAGCATCTGCCTCACTCGAATCTATATGTTGTAATCAAATATAAAGTTTCATGAATATCAGCAAAGTGTTTCAGGCTGTAGGATTTCATGGCACTAATAGCATGTTCTGGAAAGCATGAAACTGAAGTTTTGTTCTCTTGGTTCTAAAATAATTATAAGAAATCAAAAGTTATCTTCAGTAACAAAATAAATGTTGTTGATGGGTGCCTATGAAATGGAATAACCCAATAACAAAACCAAAATTAAGACTCCAATGAAATTAGAAATTGAGAAGTTTGTCAAAATTATAACTTAATTTAGCACAACACTTTTCAATCCATGATGATTAGTGACCAAACAGTCGAAAAACTATGGTACGAAAACAGCAAACACTGCTATTAAAAAACATTGAAGTTTAAAGTTTTTGCTCCAAAACTTAATTTTTATTTTAAGAACTCCTACAGAATATGAATCGAATTTTGATACCTTCTGATGGTTCTCGTTCCTCATCTACAACTTGCAGTTCATTTAAGCTCCTTGTTAAAATGATCTTAACTCCTTTCATGGTTGAATTCTCAGTTTCTGGGCAACCCAGTTTCAATCATATTTCTAATGATTTCTTCATCAGTTGTTTCCTGGGGTTCTTATTAACTTATTTTAGAGTACATATCGTACCATTTAAAACATTCTTTTTAGTTCATGTCAGTTCGATCTTATGCACGAACACAAAATTCATTAATCTTTAACATTTCTTGTACTCCAAAATTTCGGTTTAATAAAGATGTTTTTTTCCTAGTTTAATACGCTGATTGTTTTTTCCATCTAAATGCTAATCTTTGAACAGTAACGAAAGAATGAAGCTTTGACTTCGAAAAATATTGAGGTATATATTTTTGAAATTAGTTTTTGAATAGCCACAAACAATAAGTTACAGGTTTCTCGAGTGAAATGATCGGCGTGTAACTAAACAACTTCAAATCGAAATGAATTTAATAAAAACGATTCCATACCAAAAGCAAGACGGACAAAAGAAAAAACAGAGGTCGAGATGAATCTAAATCAAAGTAAAAAGCTAAATAATGTTTTGAAACTCGTATGAACCGAGCAGGAGGCAAGCGGAAGTAAAGTATGACACTCTAAAAAGTATTTCCCAGGCTTCACTCGAAAAAGGCGGTTTGACGGTTGGAATCTAGTCACTACCTACTTGGTCACTCTCGTCCGCCATTTTGAGTTTGAGTTTCTAGTCTCAGTTGCCGAGTC
>JAOBRD020596720.1:0-12866 GCA_027575215.2 Hydrozoanthus sils
CGACTCAGCTGTATAAATGAGTACCAGTTCTGCTGGGGGCTAACCTGCGATAGATTAGTGTCCTGTCCAGGGGAAGTCAAAGACTCTCATCCGCTTAACGCAACACTGAGAAACCGGAGATTAAGCGCCGGCCCTATGAACAACTTAGGCTCGAGAAAGGATCTAGCTAAGCTGTTTTTGTAATGTAAAGCTTCTGATCTACCCTCTTGTACCCTTCCTATATCAGAATTTATATTCAATGTAATCTTTCAAGGACCCATTGAAGAACTGAAAATAAGAAATTCAAAAAGTACGGTTTATCGAACACTCTGACAAAAACAAAAATGACGACACCGATTGGTTCTCTAATCACAAGTTCACATGGTGTGAAGTTTCTACAGACCTACTCTGTATCCTATAAGATCGCAGTAATTTGGGTGATCTAAGGAAAAGTAACCATTTTTGACGGAAACATTTTGAGGCAGTCTTGGGCGATCTAAGGTAATCTTGAGCGATCTTAGATTGATCTTAGATCCACTTTCTTTTGTGATCGAACAATTTTGCGGAGTATTTATTTTGTTTGCGTAGCATGCAATACTGGTCACATAAATATTGCAACCTGAAAAACATCAACAATGATAAAAATTTAAATGCAGACGCAAACCTCAAGTTTACGCGAATGCGCCAAAGGGGCAATCTACAAGCGCCCTAGCCAATTACCAAAATCTCTTTCCTGGAAGCTGAAGATGACGAGATTTAGATAGGACATACACTAAAAACCCACGTATGAGAACTTGGGATTTTGGAGTTCAGGCTGGATATAAGTTCTTATATTTTGTGGTGTTTTTCGAAAGACAGGCTGATTAAGTTCTTAGTTTGTTCTTATTTGCAAAAGTTAGAGCAGTGATACTGTAGTATTCCATGAACTACAAAAGGATATATGCCATTATTGCATGTGAAGCTTGACTTTTTAATTATAAACAGCAAAAATATCAAGAATTTATGGAATGAATAATACCTTTATTAGTAAGACTAAAAAGCAGTACACTAAAAAACATCACAATTAAAATCCAGATTTCGAACATCAAATTTGAGTGGTTTTTTTTTATATAAGAACCTATTTTTCTCTTTTCAAGTTGAATAGTTTCTTATGTATTTGTCGCGAAGCTCCCAATTTTTTGACGCCGACAAAAAATCGGCCGTATGTGGTAGTTCCCGACAAGTTTCAGACAAGATTTTTTTGTCGGAAACAGAGATTGTGCATGTTTGATCTATAAAAACGATCGGCCGATTAAAAATCGGTACGTGTGTGGCGGACTGATTCAGACAAATTGTCGGGAACAGAGCTTGGTTTCGCCAATCACGGCTGAACACATCACGTTGGAAGATTCACTAAGATAGCGATCACAGTCGCAGTTGAGCAAGTTGCAGTTTCAGAAGATATTAATTTAATGGTGCTACATGGACTAATGAAAAAAAAATTCTTATTGTCGAAGCGTGACAAGCGAGGCCATGTTCTCTACAAAATTATCACCAATTATTACAGCAATAGAAAGAAGAAAGCAAAGGCATGCATGGGCTGAAATTACGAATCATAACATTTCCAATCTTCACAAGTTGGCAGGCAGAGAGCGACAGTAAAAGTAGTCTGAGTGCGAAATTATGCTCCGCTGCCATGCCAGCCACGACAAAAAATCGCTACGTTTTTGGCAGTTATTATTTCCAGGAAAATTATCGGTGATGAAAAATCGGGAGCTTCGCGTCAAAAAATCGACTCGGTTTTTTAAACCACTAGGTTCTTATACGCGGATTTTTACTGTACGCCAAAGAAGAACTTTAAGCGTTTGATATTTTTCAAGTTTGTTATAAACTCCAAAAGGAGCCCGGGGGGATGAGATGTTATCACCAGGCTCCTCGCGAGAGCGCGTGCTAGTCCTGGGCTCTACCCAGAACTCATAGCGATGTTATGAATACAGCTAGCCGCCATTTTTCGAACAGTTTTAAAATAGCTTGTTCCAGTTTCCTCCAAATATTGGATATCCCTATAAAAGTGAGTATGGAACATTTTATTATTTTTTTTAAGATTTGTATACTATCGGAACAGAATTTGAGTTATTTTCTATCAAATGTTTGTAACGAATCTTTATCTTGAGACACATAAACACGAGGAACTGAACAATGGAAAGAAAAGAAATTAGAAACGCCTCAATAGTTGCCGGGCGGACAACATGCAAGCGTGTTTGAAAGTTAGTATCGAATTGGTCACCAATTCATGATAGTACATGATAGTATCATGGTAGACTTTAAGTGCAATGGACGCCGTCAAAATTGGCACCTGAGTTAAGATTTAAGTAACGAAACCGAGTAAGGGGACGTCCTAAAATTGATTTGGCATTGCCGGCTTAACGTCCATTGGATGTTGGAAAAATGCTTTAAAAAATAGTGGAAACGCTATCCATTTATTGAAAGAATTTAAACAATATGCTTAAAAATTGAATCAATGTAAATGCTACCGGAGCGATAGCTATCTCTATCAGTCCAGCAGAAAAATTCGGTATTTACTTGCGGTTTCCATCTATTTTCAATCATATAGTTGGTTCGGCCTCTCGAAGCAAATCGGGGAAATGAATTCATTGCTTTTTGCTTCTGGTATTTCTGATAATCCATATATGGTTAGTTCGACCACTGTAGGCCAATCAGCTTCTGCGTAAGGTTTGTTTGTTGGTTTCCTTTGTCGAATTCTCGATTAATCGAACGAAGTTGGGGTGCATCATGCGACGACACAAGTAGTCTTCAAGAGAAAAGTCAAATAAAGGTGTGAATAATGCATCAAATTCACAGCAAGGAATTATTCATCAAGCATACAAAACGGCTTCAACGATCTTTCGAGAGGAAGGCAATGTGCTTTTGATGACTCTTTCTTCTATATTATGCAACGGAAGCGTCGCTGTCAACTCACGGACACAATCAGTCATTGATCGAATTCACATTTAGTACCTGTTAGGGGTACTTCACCCACGTCTCGATCATCAGGCAGCACTTCATTCTTTTTAAGAACTACTAGTTATTAGTATATCACCAAGCTTAAACGAGACTGTTGGTTCAGGTCTATGTTTAAGTCGGAGTCAGTGCCCGAGGTGGCAATTGTAATAAACATTGTTTCAATTTTGCATACTGTTTGCTTACAAAGTAAATTGTGTTAGCAAGTTTTTTTTTTTTTTTTTTTTGGGGGGGGGGGGGTGGTAAGCCCTTGACGTCCAACTGACGTTAAACGGTGCCAAATAATTCTAGAACGCCCCCTAATGACTAGGCAGGTAAACGGCCATGGAATGCAGAAAGGTGCTAATTGCGATATTTTTTAAACCGTTTATCTGATTACCTAAACTTTGAAAATGGACCATATCTTCATTAGTAAGCTAATGTATTTCTTTTCCAGTTCAACTATTCAAGCTTAAAACATTTCTGTTTTTAAGTTTAAGAAAATTCTACGTGGGAAACATTGAAAATCAAAAGGTTTTCTTCGCTTTTGTTATGGAGTGCTATGATTGACTAAATTATTATAGCAAAAATGAAACATTGCTTTAAAATAATGTTTCAGTGCTTTTTACTTTAAAACTTTGTTGTTCACAAGTTGACGTAATCTTAATATAAAGATATAAACATTTTGGTGTGGGAAACCTTTCTTTTGGGAGTGTGCAATTGGAAGAGGAAAAGGATCAAACGAGCGCCAAAGGCGCGAGACCCTAGGGGTTTTGGGGGTGGGGACATACTCCCCCGGGAATAAAACACGAAGAATTGGCATTTCAGTGAAAATAGTTGGCCAAAAAATTTCTCCGGGGAAGCATGCCCCCGGCCGGACCCCCGGGCCTTCGGAGGCTTGCACCCCCGCCCCCAAATCATTACAAGCTTCCTCCAGCCCTGAAGCATTGATGATGGAACAAAAGCTCGCTTAAAATTTTCTCCAAACAACCAAGAATCCATGGATGCCGGAAGCAAAAAGTAATAAGTAATTGAGGGGCACAATGAAAATTGTAATAGGTCGTTACAAATTCTGAGTTTCCCATTCAAAAGTTTGTGTTCTTAGCCAGAGAGCTATTGGGGGGATCTAATTAACCAAATCAACCAAATTAACGGGGAGGGGGGACAGTGCCCCCCATCCGGTTCCGCCGCCCATGGAATCGACGTTTGTCATTGATTAGAAACGGAAAAAGATTGATGTCTATATGTTTTATTAAATGTATTGAGAAACTAGAAACGCTGGTGTAAACAATTGGGGGTGTATGAGGCTTTCATTTCTTATTGCACAAATTACAGCCGAAGTATTGCAAAATTGATTCCTCAAAAATACTCGTTCTTTCTGATTGTCATTATATATGCATGCATGTCATAAGTTTATGGACAAAATATGTAACTCAACAGATTTCCGACTCTATCGGTTCATTTTAAAATACGGTATTTTAGGCCACCTTTATTGATAGCCGGTGATTATGATGTGGCACCGAATCCAGAGCTAGATTGTCGGACAGCTGTTGTTTAACATAGCAAAGAGTCGGCAAAGTTTACGATGAAACCCCGCTTGACCGCAACTAGAAGATTTGCATCGAGGCAAAACTTCCGCTGGTCCAAACACAACTCCACTTGTGGCTAATCTGGTTGAAATCGAAACGTCAGGTTTGATGAAACAAATAAAATCGATCATTCACTGTTTTGTTTAGAATTGCGGATAAAAAAAATGCGAAATGAAAAAAAAGAACAGCCAACCTAAAGACCAACTACAATATATACGCACTTAGTTATGAAATACTTCCCAGATAAAACACAGATGAATCAACTCGGACCTAAATGATAGTTAAAGTAGATAAAAAAGAACAAGAAAACGGAAAGCAAGAAGGAAAAAGCTTATAGAATAAATACATTTTTTACAAGAATATACTTTACAAGATCATTGAGGCTGAAATATATTTTTGAAAAAAAAAATCACATTACTATAGTATCTGAACAAAGTCCAGATTTGAATGCGGCTCATATAGCTAAGTGTTAACTTAGCGATATTTTCTTGAAAATCTAAATTGCAGCTCCGCTAAGTAGCAAAAGCAAAGCATAAGGAAATCAAAGAGGCGCCAACAGACGAGAGCAACACTCAATCATATTAAAGTTATAAACGGAAATTCCATGTCATCGTTTTTCCCGAAACTAAAAATATTCGTAAGAACATTTTCAGCCTAAAATTGGCCAAAAACTAAAAAAAATAAGAATCCGAAAAACGATGTTCTTATTAAATCAAGAATCGTTAGAATAACTATATGTTCCGACACAAACAACGAAACAAAAAGACATCAACAAGCTTTGTTAATAATAAATGGTAATCTTACCGCGATCGTCCATTTGTGTACCCTCTTGGTGTTCATGGTATGCCAAAGGAAAAAGAAAGAACACTTTTTAGCGGTACCGCAGAAAACCAGCAGTTCGAAAATGGAAAAACTACATCTTATCTCTGAAACCACGCTGAAATCTCACATATAGATCTTTATCGTGGAACCAAAATAAATCCTGCTTATAATCTCGTCTGTTCTTTTGTAAAGTATCAAAATTTTCATAAAGTGATAAATTAATACGCTCTGCTTGCCAAGGCCTAATCCAAAAATTTTACAGTTTTTCATGACAAAAAAAAACACACCGTAACATGGACTGATTAATGAAATTTACAAAGCGCTGTTGTCAGAAACGGGAAATGTTTTCGGTAGAATGTGTTGATTACTGTCAGATACACACCAAGCTTACCACGTCTTAAACACATGCAGTCATAACAATTGTCGGTTAAAAAAACTTCATCACAAATATTTTCGTCCGATATCTGAAATTAAAGGCGCCGGATGCAAAGACCAAAAAGTATTTTCAACACCACTGGCATCACGACGACTGATCTTAAATTTTTGCTCGACTTTCGGAGCTTGGTTGAAGACGTTTTGACGCCCTTTTATGATATGAAATACAGGTACGTCAAGCATCTCCTCATTGCTTTCATCTTTTACAAATGAAATAGCAATGTTAAAGTTACCAAAATTGCATAATACCATTTCATTGACCGGTATGTCTGTTTCAGTGAAACCTATTCTTTCCACGCTTAATTAAGCCAACTTAATTTCCGATTTTGATTTTTTTCCGGTTTGAAGATGAGTACTGGTAAAACACAATGTTTCGGTTTTGAAACACTCTGGAAAACAAAAGCAGTCCTAAATTGAAGAGACTTGATTACGCGTAGAATTAGCTGTAAAAACGAAGTTATGGCGAAATTAGACTTTCGAATCAGTCTCCGAGTGTCAAATCGTGCTTGCTACCGTTAGGTTGCACGATTTGGATCAGTCCGGCGATAATATACTAAAGCAACTTGTGCAACTTAAAGAAAAAAATTAAGATCTGCCAACTAAAGTTGAAGATTTTAAACAAATTGAATTGGTTTGGTTGAACTATAAAGATAAACAATTGGAGAATGTGCACCCAACAGTAGGATAAAAAGAAAAGAATGGATGACGACTTCAGAAAATCTAGCATTAAACTATGATGGGCAGCCTGATGCAGGACCGGCGGAACAGGAGTGGTTACGGCAGCTTCACTTTTGCGGCTAATTTTATGCTGGCGTAAGCATTTTAAAAAATAAAACGTTATGCATCTATATCAATGTTAAGCCCAAGGAGGGAGAAGGGGGGGGGAGGGGGGTTATATGGGACATTTGACCTCTATTGCTTGCCCCACTCTCGGGAATTTGACTAAGAATTTGGATCCCAGGGTGGGAACTGTTAC
The DNA here is from genome assembly GCA_027575215.2 of Hydrozoanthus sils. NCBI lineage: Eukaryota > Metazoa > Cnidaria > Anthozoa > Zoantharia > Hydrozoanthidae > Hydrozoanthus > Hydrozoanthus sils. The sequence goes on from JAOBRD020596720.1 coordinate 6,781, forward strand.
TTTTTTTGCGCGTAGACAATTAGTGAATTTCAATTGATTTTATCACTTTAGATGCTTGATTTGTTGATTATTTTCCTCGGATTAAAAGCATTAAAGGAATTAATAAAAACGCTTGGCAATTTATATAAATGATTTGTAAAATATAAACAACAACTACTATGAAATTAAGGGATATTACTTTCCCTAGATTGATCTGATTTGACCAAAGTTTGAGGCCCCAAGGTTGGGATTTTTGACAGTAAAAATTCTGAAAAGTCAAATGCCCCACATATGTCCGGGGTCCCCCCCCTCCCCTCAGGCTTAACATCGATAGATGCATTATTAATGCTATGTTATTAGACTCGCCGTCTTTTTCATTTGATTTTTAGTTCAGATAGCTGCCCCGCTTACTAAAAATTTCCGCCGGCCATGCAATGCCTGGTTTGATAGTCTCAAGATTTGAAAAAGCAGTGAGGAAAACCATATTTGGCAAATTCTCAAAGATGCCGCAACGAAGTAACTGTGATCCCTTAACAAATGTTTTATAACTTTGTAGAGACTTTACAGTTTTGTTATCAGGCAGATCCCAGCACGTCGTTTAAGACATTACTTGGTGTCGAACTTGGGGTACCTCAGGGATCCTGTCTCGTCTCTTTTACAATCTATATACATGAGCCAACTATTCGACGTCATTTAACGCCGCCTGCCTGACGTATACAACTGTGCAGACGGTTCCAGCTTTACCTTGCTGTCAGAACTTACAGCAGACTAGATATACGTACAACAATGGATGCTTCAGAATTCATCTAAAACCAAATGAAGACAAAACGGGATTTCTTTTCATAGAAAAGACAAAAGCTAGGCAAGGTCAACTCCAACAACTCTTGGAGACTATGTGACCGTAGTCAGTGAGGAACCTGTTAAATAAGGAGCTTGGTGTCATTAACTATCACTTCAATAAAACCTGTAAAACTTCCTATAACCATTTCCACATAATTGGAAAATAGCAAAACTGTGAATCTACTGAGAAACTTGTGAACTCGTTCATTCCTAGCTAGATGCATCGACTACTGCAACAGGTTACTGTACGGCCGTCTCCCCGAGTATCAGTTTACAAAACTACAGAGAATCCTGAATGCTGCCACTAGACTTAATGCGTTCGACCAAGGAGCCGGAACGCATACTAATCTTGCCGTTACTCGTTGGCTCAAGCTTGATGTCATCCGTTTTTGAGCGATATTTGATTGGGTGGCACATAATGCCTCGAGTCCTTGCCATTGTGACCGTACGTGGTGGCATGATGACCAAGAACTTGAGTGAAAAAGTCGAACGCACTTCACTGGTTCCTGATTACTTCGAGTTTATAGGCCCCCCGGATATTGTCATATCAGTCCTCGTATTACTGGAACCTCACTGATTACCTGTTGAACCTCGTATTGACTTTAAAGTCTTTCTTCTCATGCGCCTTCACGGCCAAGGACCCGAACTAAAGCAACTTTTTAGCATCAAATAGAAACTTCCTACAGTTTAAGATCAAACGGTGACTTTTTCTCAAAAAATCCAATAACTTCAACCATCTTAGTGATGGTTTTTTGTTAAGCGAAATTCTTTCTCGAGCCTAAGTGGCCCGTTAGACTGGTGCTTATCACCGGTTTCTGTAGTGTTAAGCGGATGAGACAGGACACTAATCTATTGCAGGTTAGCCCCCAGCAGAAGTGGTACTCATTTATACAGCTGAGTTAACTGGAACAAAGTCAGGTAAAGTATCTTGTTCAAGGACACAACACAGTGATCTAACCTGGGCTCGAACTCGGGACCCTAGGATTACGAGTCAAACACGCTAACCACTCGGCCACTGTGCCGCCGACGGTTTTTTTCTTCAAAAGCATAAACTATGGAACTCCCTGCCAGTGCACATGAACGACAAACATCTGAAGTAACTGCGCTTTAATAAATAATAAAAAGAAGCTCAAGATCTTTTTGTTTTGTAGAGCATACGATAACATATTGTCTTAATAATCACCATTGTAGTATGAACTAATGATATGTATACTTTTACTTACATTTATTTTGAAATCGTAAAGCGCATGTGAAAATTAACACATTGATATATATCCCGTATATTAAAATGTTTTGATTGTTGTTATCATTGTAGTTATTAATATTATTATCATTATCATTATTTTCGCTTCTATTTTGCCATACGCAACAGTAATTTTTGCTAGCTATAGTTCATCCGAACTGTAAGATCGATAAACAGAAGGCCATAAATAATTTACCAGGTGTAAGAGAGTGTCTATTCTTATGTTAATAACTGTTGATAAATGTCGACGATATTTTTCTAGGGCTGCACGCAAACCCACGGCTTTATAGCTCTCAAAATTTAATACCAAAGTGTTTTTATGCTAAAGTCTGCAAAGATTCTGGTACTGTACTCCAGTTGACGCCGCGTTTTAATAAGACTGTTTTGAAAACTATCTAGGCGATCCTTTTTCAGTTTTTTCGTTGCCCTATCGCAGTAGGCCGACTATTGACTATATCGCTGACAACCACTGTCGGCAACAAGGCATGTGTCGACCGTTAATTTCTAGATACACGCGACAGCGTAGACACGGGTCGCTGGAGAATCCAGCTTCATTTTAAGTAAACTACAAACCTACTATGTTAATAATGTTAGAAACTAACGAATCAACCACAACATTTAGCGGCTGAAAAACAGCGGGGTAAGTACAGGTCCAACTGAATAGCAATTAATTATGCGTTGTATAAAAACTTGACATTTTTAAAATTTCTATTCAATTTTTAAAATGCATATTTTGTACAAGACGAAGTAAAGCTTGCGGCTCAGATAAATGCCAATATGGTCGATACACTGCCTTATTAATGAATATGATTTGTACTTTTCTCGTATAAGACTTTTGAATTTGTGGTCGACCAAACACTTAAATTTTTAATTGCTTGCAGGAAATACGATTAATTTACAGCCACACGGGTTGACTTGGGCTGATTACATTGAGAGAAAAGACAAAACCTGAAACACTGCAACCTGAAAGGGAGAAAACCAACTTTGAACAACGAGAAGCCTGCGTTGAACACATAGTACTCTAACACCGAGTAAGTATATATGTGTTTGTAATAGTTGTTATAGTTACGGGGACTATAAACGAGACTGCGAGACTATTTTCTAACTAAAACCGAGAGCAATGAATGACAAACAAACAGTTTCTTCTCTACCACATCATTACGAACTTGTAAGAGTTGTATTGACTTAAATGCGTTTGACAAAAGCTGAGCTATCTGTTTTTATCCGCTTTTGTGCTTTTGACCATGCATGTCAGAACTTCAGGTGATTTTTCTTAATTATAAGATCAAGTTATAATTAAGAGCAATAGTCGAAAATCCGAACTTGGACCGACGCATGAGTAATTTTAGTTTAGTCTGAATTTAATAAGAACGGCTTCGTGATTCGGTTAAATAGTTTTGACTTTCTCCTTGTACTGTTTTTCTTTACAGTTTTAAAGCTCAATTCTAGTCAAAAAGACAAGAAACAAAGAAACTTATTCGTTTATTTTTCTGCTTCATTTATTAAAATATATGATAACGCATCGCAAAACTGAGATCAAATCTCATAACTATAGTGGCAATCTTATGGGATTTGGAATGAATAAATATAGACTTGTTAGAATCTACTTTCATCAGTTACTTTTCTGATCTGCTTCCTTTTCCCAAGATTTTTTTTTCTTTTCTGAAGTGACTTACAATTTACAAAACTTAAAAATCCATTTTGTGTTCTTTGACATATGCCTAGGTGGGGTGTAATGATGTACAATCGCCTATTGTCTTATTTTTTATATCAACTTCTGCTTTAAAACTGCTTATTAACTACAGCAACATTAACAGAATAAAAAGGTTAATTCTCTAAACACGCCCAACAAAAATAAAAATTGCTTATCTCAAATGCGGTTTTGAAACAATCATAACTTTATTAAATTAAAAAACCATTGTCGAACTGTTCTTCGTAGAATAATTACCTTAATTATAATATAACCATTTTGTATTTTTTAAAAACGAATTTCAAAAATAAATTGGAGAACTTAAAATATGTATAGGTGTAGAAATTGTAAACTTGTAATAAGCAATTCTTATACATGCAGTGACAGTCAACTAGTGAGACTCGTCATTATAGCACAAACAGCATGCGCAGTTAAAGAGATAAATTGGCTTGAGTGCTGTGACGATGCATATGCTTTGCTTATATCTCCGATCCTGCAATTTTTTTACCTTGTTATAATTTTTAATGTGATGCCCATGGATGTTAAGCCCCGTTACACTGCAAAAAACAAAATTGGCACGACTCGTATAAGAAAAGTACGCGTACCAAAACAAGTGATTTGGCACGGATAGATTTTGTCTTGTAAGCAACTTTGCCCCATCCGTGCCGGACTAAAATTCCACCCGTGTTCGGACCATGTCGAGAGGTAGTTCGACCACGGATAAACTTGGTATGGTTATCACAAACATCAGCACGGACGAAGACGAAGAACGAGATGATGAAAAACCCGGCTGTAATGAAATATTCAATGTACCAACAGCTCATGGGTGATCAAACGGAGAAAAAGAAAGTTTTTTACAGGAAGTGAAAGTCTAATGTAAAGCACCGAGATGCAAAGCCTATGAAGAAAACAGACTTACTATCTTCCAAAAGCAAGAACAAACTATGGCATTTTCAACATACGATTCAAAGATCCAAAACTATGGAATGCAATTGACGAAAGTATAAAAACTTCTTCTTTATCCAGCTTTAAAAAGAAACTAAAATTGAATTATTTGGAGAGCTACTAATTTTTGTTTTGTAAAGAAATAAGAAAATAAAATAATTTGTTGATTCAAAATTTTCCTCTAATTTCTGTTTTGCATCCACCACGGTACTCAAATGGGCTGTTTGTGTATGCGTAACCGTCCTTTAGTGTATGTCCCGACCTTTGCGTACTTATATAATATAAATTATCATGTAAGCTGGCACCTAAATCTGTTAACCCTGTGGTTATTTTAGATATCAGTACTTCTAACGTATTAACTGTTATTTAAAGAGCTTTCGATTTTTTTCTTTATATTCAATTAGTAAACTAAAATGTATTTATGATAAAGCTGTAACTATTTCATGTCAAGGAGTACAAGAAAGGTTGTTGTTGTTTTTGTTCAGCTGTAGAGAACAACACTTACAATTTCTCCGAGCCATACTCTTTATATTTGGCACCCGTACCATTATCTGCGATGTACTAAAAATTCGGAGTACTGTAAAGGGACCTTTATTATATTCTGTACGCTTTTTGGCACTGTTAACGGTTAGCTTAAAATGAAAAAAGCGATCGACGACCAGGGAATATACGTTAGATTACAAAACGACTCGTATTAAAAATACTGTGCCAGGGGTCTTGAGTAAGGACCGAGGCCAGAGGCCATATTTTCGTGTCGTTTTTTTTTTTCAAAAGATATATTCGATTGTCGAATGTTCTTGTGCACATTTTACAAGCTCTAAAGTTTTCTTGTAGGCCGTAGTATAAAGCATTGTAGGTTTTGTATGTGCCATTCAGGCATAAAATTAAAAATCTTTGTTTGTGAATTTTATGGTAACGTTTTTGAGATATCGATACTCTCCTTCCACAACTGAGAAATGAGAGTATCTCCCGCAAAAACGTTATCCAAAAATTTTAAACAAGGATTTTTAGTTTTGGGCCTGAATGGCACATGCATACTAAACCTATAATTGATTTTTTATTTTCTCGCTCGAGGAACCAATCAGATTGCAGGATTCCTTTTACCTTTTATCTTCCTCGCTCGCGGAAAGTTACTCTTAATTGTAATCTAACTAAAAGCTATTTTTATCGTTATAAAATGTAATGTATTGTATTACTCTATTTTGTATTGCATTCTATTGCATTGTGTTATTCTATGTTATAATGTATTGTACTGTATTATTCTATGTTGTAATGTATTGTTTTGTATTATTCTACGTTGTAATGTATTGTTTTGTATTATTCTACGTTGTAATGTTTTGTATTGTATTATTCTATATCGTAATGTTTGTATTGTATTATTTTGATGTA
>JAOBRD020596829.1:0-15822 GCA_027575215.2 Hydrozoanthus sils
AGGCAGCTAGCCCCAAAGTGCCAGCCGAAAAAAGGCAGCTAGCCCCAAAGTGCCAGCCGAAAAAAGGCAGCTAGCCCGACAGGGCCAGTCAGAAAAGTATTTAGTCCGAAAGTGAAAGTCAGAAAAGTAACTAGCCCCAAAAGTGCCAGTCAGAAAAGTAACTAGCCCCAAAAGTGCCAGCCGAAAAAAGACAGCCAGCACCTAAAGTGCCAGTCAAAAAAAGACAGCCAGCGCCTAAAGTGCCAGCCGACAAAAGACGGCCAGCTCGAAAAAGTGCCAGCCGAAAAACGACAGCCAGCCCAAAAATGCCAGCCGAAAAGAAAAAGCCAGGGCCTAAAGTGCCAGTCGAAAAAAGACAACTAGCGCCGAAAGTGCCATACGAAAAAGATTGCTTGCCCGACATTGCCCGCCAAAAGTTAGCTAGCCCGAAAACGCCAGCCGAAAAAAATTTGGCCAGCGCCTGAAATGTCAATCGAAAAAACACAGCTAGGCCGAAAGTGCCTGCCAAAAAATGTATCTAGAGCCGAAAATGCCAGCAAGAGAAAATAACTAGCCCGAAAGTGCCAGCCAAAAAGTAACTAGCGCCGAAAGTGCCAGCCGAAAAAAGGCAGCTAACCCGAAAGTGCCAGCCGTGAAAAGGCAGCTAGCCCAAAAGTGCCAGCCGTAAAAAGGCAGCTAGCCCGAAAGTGCCATTCAGAAAAGTAACTAGCCCGAAAGTGCCACTCAGAAAAGTAACTAGCCCGAAAGTGTCAGTCAGAAAAGTAACTAGCGCCGAAAGTGCCAGCCGAAAAAAGTAACTAGCCTGAAAGTGCCAGTCAGAAAAGTAACTAGCCTGAAAGTGAAAGTCAGAATAGTAATTAGCCCGAAAGTGCCAGCCGAAAAAAAGTAACTAGCCCGAAAGTGCCAGTCAGAAAAGTAACTAGCCCGAAAGTGCCAGCCGAAAAAAAGTAACTAGCCCGAAAGTGCCAGTCAGAAAAGTAACTAGCCCGAAAGTGTCAGTCAGAAAAGTAACTAGCCCGAAAGTGCCAGTCAGAAAAGTAACTAGCCCGAAAGTGCCAGTCAGAAAAGTAACTAGCCCGAAAGTGCCAGTCAGAAAAGTAACTAGCCCTAAAGTGCCAGTCAGAAAAGTAACTAGCCTGAAAGTGCCAGTCAGAAAACTAACTAGTTTTGTATTTTATGTAATGACACTATTCGTATTTTACCGCAAATTGTAAATAGGATTATACTAGTTTTATATTTATACAGTGCTCTCTTTAGTCTGACTGTAGGAATATTTTGGATTTTAATTATAAAGTGCATTTGATCATATATTCAGATGCTAATTTGCGCTATATAAATAATAAATATTATTTTTATTAAAGTGCCAGTAGAAAAACGACAGCTAGCGCTGAAAGTGCCGGGCGAAAAAAAGATAGCTCTCCCGAAAGTGCCAGCCGAAAAACGTAGCAAGCGCCGAAAGTGCCAGCCGGAAAAGATTGCTTGCTCGACATTGCCCGCCAAAAAAAGTTAGCCAGCGCCTAAAGGGCCAGTCGAAAAAAGACAACTAGCACCAAAAGTGCGAGCTGAAAAAGTTAGCTAGCGCCAAATTAAAGAGCCACTGAAAAAAGATACCCTCTAATGTCGAAAATGTCCGAAAAACCGCCATGGCTCCGAAGCAAGCTTAAGCGAGGTCAAATATCTGCGAGTCTTTTCTGCCTTATGGATGCCACAGCTCGAGAAAAAAAACGAACACAAACCAGATTGAACTAACTAAGTACTTCGAAGCTCAGTCAAATCGAAGAGGGATCGGAAAAAGTCTCGAGAAATGATGACCACGTTCTTCCTGTCTTCCATATCTATAGCTATCTCCCTCGTTTCTACAACTTTTCCAAAGCGCTGCTCTGCAAAAGTGTTCCGGTCTAATGGCCGTTTCTGTGCTTGAGTAAATTTGTTAACACCGCGCAGAGCGTAAAGTCATGCGTGTTTAACATATTAAAAGCAACAGAACTCGAACCCAGACCCTACAATCGTTCCTCAATTCACGCTCTTAACTAGTCTCACCTTGCGTGGGCTTGTTGTCTTGAGGGCTTGAAACCTACTTAAGCTACAAGTCCAGAATTGATGAAAAAACTACCCCGGGGAAATTCTGGACTATCTAGACGTACCTTGTTGGCTTTACCATTGCAATACCAGTTAGGTTCCAGGCTTTCGAGTTTACATAGTGACCGAAACAATTTGCAAGAGCAACAAACGTTTTCACATTGATCGTGCTTTTGACCAAGAACCGTTTAATTTGGTTACATATTGTAAACGACGTCTACTTCACATGTAAATCTTTTTCCTGAGTTTCAAAAGTTTTCTTAAGGGCTGCCTTGCGTTCGTACGCGCCAATGTACAGAAATTGCCTGCCTTATTAATTGAAGTTTAAAACGTCTGTTACTCGTGCTTTGTACAGCCTTAAACAACTAAGGGAGGGTTTTCCAAGATCGTAAACGCCAAATAAACTTGCAAAAGCACAGTTGAAATCTGAGCGCAGCTGTTAGTTTACAATCGTATAAAACCCTCCAGCGTGAATTGAGGAGCGATAGCTATGCTGTCTACCGTCTCGTCCCTTGCCTTGCTTACTGTCGATTGTCATGCTTCACCGTAACGTCAGAGCATATAAAATATTTTTCCCGCTAACAACTTAGAACTGACTGATAATTTACAAAAATAATTAGTACTGACAGTATTCTGAAGCTTGAGAAGAAATTGATTTCTGTAGTTTAAAGTCAACGTAACCAAGACGTGAAACTCGAAACTCGAGTGGCTAAATCAATTCTCGAGGTGCAAAAATATATGTTCTGACGTAATGATGAAATGCATGACAGTTGAGTAAACTTGTTGTGCCACTCTCGTCATGAATGGCCGCAAGTTTAAATTTGGTCACTGAGCAATAATACCGCGATAAAGCAATGAATTTCAGTTAAAAAAACTCCAATGTTTCGTGTACTTGCAAACATTCAGAACAATCGAGTGTACGCTTTGTTACGATACCTGCCTGTAATATTTGATTGAAGAACAAATGAAATAAAAACTCACGGTTTGGGCAAATATTAAATTCAGCAATTCCTTTGCCATTTTCGACGACAGAACGAGGGTAACATTTAGCAAAGCGGCAAATGGAAGCTGATTGGTAACGAGACGTTCTTGATATTAACGATAGCAGACAACAGCACGTGATAACGAGGCTCAGTTTTGAGAATTCGATGAATGCTGTTGGGAAAACAAAAAAACACCATATTAAAATATCATAAACGAAAGTAAATAAGAGGTAGGTATATGTAATAAACATCCTTAACATTAATGACAATAATAATAACAATAAAAGCAACGACCTCACTAATGATGATGGCAAGAAACACGTCTAGTTTCAAAACTGTTGTAATTTTTTGATAGTAACACGAATAACGATGATATTAATAATGATAATAATAATAATAATAATAATAATGATAATAATAATAATAATGATAATAATAATACTAATAATAATCAAGAAATTGTTATTGATTTTAATATTGATCACCTTAACAGAGATGCAGTAATTAACCTAAGGCAACATAAATGTTATTAAAGTTATTATTATATTATTAATATCATTATATTTACAATGGAACCAATAATCTTAATATTGATATCACTAACTAGTATCATCATTAACATTATTTATTTTATTAAAATTCATAAATGCTTATTTGTGCTTAAAAACACGTTAAAACTCAAGCGTTTTCGACTAAGAAGTATACTCCTATATTGTATATTCTATTAAAACTGATGTCTAGATAATGAAATAAAATTGATATGTATACTCATGATGATGATTTCTTAATTGAAAAGGTTTGAGTTTTTTTTAAGAGTTTTTAATCGCAACTTAATATTTTAACATTGACCACCTTCAGAGGACTAAGTCAATACGTAGAGACACTTAAGAAGAATGCTGAAGATTAATTGGCAAGACCACATCTGCAACTTGTAGGTACTTAGAAAAGCAAAAATGGATCCTTTGAGTTGAGAGGTTAAAAAACAGAGACGGAAGATGATTGACCAGGTGTGAGGCTAGATAGAAAGAGTGATATTTCATCATAGCAATGACCTGGCATCAGCAAGACGAAGAAAGCGAAGAAGGCCAAAGACAACATGAAGAAGGTTGGTGGAGCAAGAGAGAGGTGGGATGGGGAGTAGGTCATGGGAGAGATGCGGGTCAAAACGGCTGACAGGAAAGAGTGGAAGAACCTTGCAATATAGAGAGAACATGATGATGATGATGATGATAAACAGCTCCGCATCTCAAGACAACAAAACGGGTCTAATTTTGTGAGCAAGACAAGGCATTGCTCGAGGCGAGATCTTCTGCTTTTAAGAATTCAGGAAGGTTTTAGAAATATAGCACTTCGTTTATGTAGCTCAGCTTGGAGCTTTTTGTCGCGAAAACATGCACTTGCATTTAGCAATATCATTTGCATTTAGCTCTAGAATACTAACATAATAGATAATATATTGATTATTACAACTATAAGAAACCATGCGTTTTTTGGTTTAACCCTGAATAATTACCTTCATTGTGGTTAGGCAATCAATTCGACTTAGGCCAAAAAAACGCGTTTTTTTTAAAATTTGACGCCGGGAGTTCATCGATTACCTTTAACAGTATTATTATGTTCACAAGAAAACTAATAATGTTAATGATAATTTTTATATCATTAATATTATCAATAATACTTTAATGTCAATTGCTATATTTATTATATTAGTGTACTAAGGTGAAATGCAAGTGATATATGATACTAAATGCATGTGCAATCTTTTGTAATAGGGAGTTTAAGATACAAGTACGCCAACGACGACGGCACGGAAAACAAAAATGAATACAATAGCTGAATGATGGAATGCACCTGCACGTCATCGACATAATAAATACAACGTGAAAAGCTAAGTTTTGAAGTGTTTGCGGCTACGAAAATGACCTACAGAAAATGATGTTAATCTTCTTTTACTTTTAAAAAAATCGCTTTCGTCGGATCCTTTCTATTAACAAAGCGTAACTCGGACTAAAGGGAAAGCAAATTAGCCATACCTAATCGAAAAGAGCAAGCAAGAAATGTGTGTTTTTGTGAGCTGTCGTGGTCGATTTTGCCGTCCTTAAATCTTATACTCCCCAATGAAACAGCTTCAAAGTTTTGGCGAGTAAAAGTTCCCCTCCCCCCAAATTTCAGGGTAATAAAACGGTGCTTATTTTGGAGGAAAGCAAGATTCAAGGGAAGGTTTCGCTGGTAAATATAACCAAAATCTTAAGAAAAGTAATTCGTTTATGTAGCGTTAGGAATTTCTCGGTTAGTCTGGAAAAAGAAGCCACGAAAAACGTGGTCACAGCTGCGGTGTGAAAGCCATCGCTGAGTATTTCAGATAAAAGGACAAAACTTCGGCACGACAAAGAGAAACAGCACGTGGGACAAGCCCCGACTAAGAAAATCAAGCTGAAATGAAGCTTTAACTTGTAAAATATGATAGCAAGGCTAAATCCACATGATAATACACGATGTAAGCGCATTCTGTTGCAGCGAAAGAGCTACCAATTTTTGGCGAATCAAAGCTCTAAATCTCGGGACAATAAAATGGTGCTCAAATTTTGGCAAAACAAGCGTTACTCGAGGTAAGGTCTCAATCGTGTTTAAATATAACCAAGGTTATAGGAGCAACATTTCGTTTATGTAGCATTACGAGTTTCGCAATCAGTCTAGAAAAAAGAATCGAAAAAGCAATGAAAACGCAAGCAGAAAGCAACTTCAGAGTTTTTCGGGATAAACTTCACGACTTTGGGACGACAAAGAGCAAAGCACGTGGAGACACAAACCCGGACAGAGAAAACCAAGTTGAAACGAAGATAATATTTAAGAATCACGAAATAGAATAAGAATTAGCTAAGTTGATTTAATATAAAGATGAAAGTCTTACCTTGAGCGCTCTTCCCTTGTGAAGACAGATTAAACGACCACAAAATTGTCGAAACCTAGCAGCTTGTCGATGCAAATGTAAAGATTCCAGAGCGGTTTACTTTCGACTTCTACCACTGACTGCATCGGGGTTTTGTTAGAGCTGACAACTTTTCAGCAAAAGTGGACCTTTGTGGTGCAAATATTTGACAAAGCCGTAAGGTTTACTTCATTTTTAATTGGCTGGTTCGTAATTAAATCGCTCTCTCGAGAGGACGGCCATGTTGGAATGCTTCACGCGTAATAACAAGTGAGAGCTTTGACATTTAGAACAAACGAGGTCAACGGTGTTTATAATCTTTTCACCGCTTTGTTTCATATTTTTTTGTAATATCATTATTTGCATTTTTTCTTGGCAGTAGTTTCTTGTATTTTACGTGCGCATGTATGAAATGGTTTGGATATAAAGATATGCGAAAAAATCAAATAGCTGAGCGGACGTGAAATGAACAGATCTTAAACCAGATATATATACTGTTAAGTTTACCTCGGCTCCAACATGTTTTGTCATTTATAATTTTTTTCTAACAGCTCACAATCAGATTGTATATGAATTGAAATTTGTACCTGTGACAAAAAAGAAATAGAATTGCAAATTAAACAGTTACTGCTCATCAGCAGGATGCCCAAACTGTGTGCAATTCCACAATTGGTTTTGGCTCCATTAAATCCAGTACCAATTGTAGAACAATTTAGGTGGAGCCACCCACTAAGTGAGCAAACTGAACAACGATATTAAAAATAGGGTCACCATAGTTTTGATGTGCCAATGTACACTCTTTATAAAAACCTAGCTTTTTTATAAGAACATCGAGCTGAAAATTGGCCAAAATTTAAGAGCATGATATTATAATCTTGAGCACACCCGAGGCTGAGAATTTTACTTTTTTCGTTACGTTACGGCAAAAGAATTATGGATTCATTCATTTGGTTTCTTAAGGCGGGAGTTAGCCCAAGTTTTGTTGGATAGTGAGCAGGTTGAAAGAGATATTTGAATAAGAAGAAATTCGAGTAAAATCAGCCAACCGTTCCTCCTAGCTGGCTAGGGACTTGTACAGCTTTGGTTTGAGAACGGTTTGGCGAATTTACATCAAATATTAACTTGAAATTAATTTTTATACTTCGGCAAATATTTCAAAAAACTCTTTAAAACTACCAATCTTCAAGAAAAGAAATAAAACTCAAAATTCATCCAAAATTTCTTAAAATATTCAAGCTGACTCTCCTTCATCTCATCTGTATTTTAAGCATAGGGATTTTGTAGATTCAAACCATGGACGGAGATATCGGAAGAAACATGAGGAAAAATGGCTACAAAGCGCGCTTTGGGTTTACTCCCGCCTTAATAATAAGCAATGATCAATAATTCAAATACGACAAGAAATCGTCTCTAAAGTAAAAGGTAATACAGAATTCAACTGAAAACGTTACTTTGTTTCATTGCATAGACGCCACGGTTGTTTTAGGAACGTGAATTATCGATGTTCTGTACGTGCTGACGTCAGTACTAAAAAGGAATCCCATATTTAAAGTTACAGCGTTGTTTTCCAATTTAAATGACCAAAAATAACATAGTTGATCGTGGAGCTCCCAACGGGGGGTGGTACCGTGGGTGGGACTCCGCGGAGACTCTGCTCTCCTTAACCTACACTCCAATGAGGGGGTAGGGGGGAGCAGAGAGGGGGAGTTCTATACTTGCACAAATTTATAATTACTTTAAAGTACTTTAAAGAAAATAAGCTTGTAACAACAAGAATACTTCTTTCACAGTATTTATCTAAATTTTCTTGAAAACAATCAGAAAGCCAAAATCCAGTTGCTTCACTTTACTTTACTGTGTTTTGCACGGACGGATTTCTTGGTCACTGGGTTTGGGTTGGGGCCAGTCGCAGATGGCACCCTTAATATACAGTAAAAACCCGCGTATAAGAACCTAGGTTTTTCCAACTTAGCCTAAACAGGTTCTTATTGAAATGGTATTTAATTGGATTTTAGGCTACTTTGGTTCTTAAAAAGGTTCTTAATTTTATAAGGGCTCTTGCGATTAGTACAGATAACTACCATAGGGCATACTGGTTTGGAATATGTTGCTGGTTTAAACAATTTTCTAAAATACAGTTTAGATGATACCCTTACAGTAAATTTATATCTTCAAGAAGAATTAAATGAAGCGAAACAGGAAAACAGTTTTAATGTAATGGGAGATCAAAAATATTAACTAACCAATGTATATTGTACATTATTTTTCTCTTTATATCTATGCCTTCGTTTTTGTAAAATAAGAACCTATTGAAAGGTTTAGACTAAATTGGTTCTTATGAAAATGGGGTTTAAAATAAGAGTTTTAGCTTAATAGGTTTTTAAATTTTAAGTTTTTATACGCGAGTTTTTACTGTATCTTTGGAGTTAAATAGGATGAGTAGAACCGTTGAAGCTAGTTAACCGTTTCCGGCAGTCCCTGTCAGTTATCAGAATACAATTTCTCCTTACATAACACTTACAAAATAAGATGTTTCGTAATGAGAATTGAAAATTTATCAAACAAAGAGAACTACTCAAGATGAAAAGTTAAATTCTCCTAAACTTGTTCAACGAAAAGTACTGGCTCCATTTATGGGAGAAGTTACAAATACAATTGGGGCTGGAAGGGTTAATCGATTTGGAAGATGTTATTGATTGTACAACCTTAGATGACATCACAAGTCTTCTAAATGGAACTACCGAAACACCTGTTCTAAAATTAAACTGTAATGCCAATGCAAGAACCGTTACGAAATAATTTGATTTGTCGCAGGATCAATTAAGATTTTTCAGCCAAACTGTAAGGCAGAAAAAGTGAAAATGTAAGGCTGAATACTGCGAGGTATTAAGCATGTCAGTGAAAAGACTCGTTCCGGTGTATCTATTCATATCGCTAGGTGTCACTGACGAGTCCCAAAAAGGACAAACAGCTATTTGGCACTGCAAAATCTGGCTTTGTCCGATCTTCTAATCGCGTCTTTTCACTGACATGTTTAATGTATCAACAATATTCAACCTTGCATTTTCACTTTTTCTGGCTAAATTTAAAATTGTTTTATTATAAGTTCTTAGAACTCATTGGCTCAAAAACAATGTCACACATTGGCTCTGGTTGGGAGAACTCGGCAGACAAATAAAAAAAGCTTGAGGACAATCTTCATCGTTTCAGTCTCAGCTAGTTATCGACATCGACCTTTACTTCACAAAACACTAACTCATCTACAGATATTTTGAACTGCATGAGAAAATGGAATTTTTACCCTATCCAGACCGGGGGGGAGAGGGGGGGAGAGGGGGGGGAACGCAGAAAGTGCCCTAAGTCGCCATTCCTTAAGCATTCATCCGATTGCCTACAAATTTTATGACTTTTCCGCAAATTTATTAGAGAACAGAAATATGATAACATTTTGAAGTTAATTAGTCTGATGTTGCCATAGTAACCGTTTGTTGGGAGGTGTTTTTTTTACTTTATATTTGGCTTTTTCATACGTTGGATAAAAACTTTCACAAATAAGAACCAAAAGCAACCTTTTTAGCTGAGAAGTTAATTTATTCATTGTATGTTAAAGAAATAAATCGACATCTATTAATTTTCTGACGTCGTAGGTATTGCGCAATAGCGTCATCGAAAGTTGAAAACGTTGGAAATTATACATAATAATGAATGTCATCACAGCTAGTTATATCTTGTTATTACGTTTTTTTTCTCAAGAGTATTTGTAGTCTGAAATTTTTAAAATATAATCACTATGTCAGTTTTCGTTTTTACCGGCCCTCCCCAAAGAAAAAAAAACTAAGAAAATCCTCTGTTGGTCACTCACCAACGCAAGTGCAAGTCGACAAGAGAAAAGCGGTGGCTACCCCTTGGTGGCCACATAACTAATGCAACCGCTTTCTTCTGGTTTTCCTCTCGTTTTTTGTGGAGATATGAGAGATCTCTGCTTGCAGGATTGATATCCAAATTGCATGCAATGAAAAAACCTAACGAAAGTCAGCTGCTTTAGTGCTAAGTTCTCACGTTTTGTCATTCAGAATATGTGATTTCAGATCTAGTACAAGTTTTCAAGTACTGCGATTCATACAATTAAAAAACTGTTTATGCATAATGTAAGACTACCATATACATGTCCCGATTAATTTGATTTTATTAAAAACCGGACAGTTTATCAACACTGAAAGAGCTGCGAGAAAGTACCTTACATAGTACACGTTTTTTTGCCTGTTGGTACTCGGGGGTAAAAAGAATAGAGATACTTGTCAAGAAAATATGAAAAAATACCCCTAAAAATACCAAGGCGTGAAAATTTTTGGTCCCAAAAAACAACTTAATAGCATCAATTTTAAAAAAGCGGAAGCAAAACTGCAAAATAAAAACATGCTGGCTTTGTTTTTGCAACCCTAATACAGTACCATAACCTTGATAATTTTTAAAACCCCTAAAAATGCCAAAATTGCTCTTTTTGACACCTACAAAAAGACAACAAGCATATCTCTTTTTAGATTAGACGATCCTTAAAGAACAATTTAACTATAAATAAATATAAACATTTGGCGAGGAACGGAAATACAACGAAGTTGAAATCATATAGCATCTTTTTTCACCTTCCAACACACTCGTCCGATCAAAAAAATTACCCCGACCGGGATTCGAACCCAAGTCTCCTGGTTACCAGTCAGGCGTGATAAGCACTACACCACCGGGACTCACCATGCTGGTGACATAACCATAAAATTAAGCGATAGCCTGTCTAAGTTACGTTTCGACGTCCGCTAAACGTTATCACTTAGACAGGCTATCCCTTAATTTTATAGTTAAATTGAGCATATCTGTCATGACCAATAGATCAGAGGGACTGTTCGAATTTTTACAGGTATTGCTTTTCATACGAGTGAAACAGTTATGTAATGGCCGCTACAAAAGAGCCGATTTTTTGTCGCAAAGCTCCCGACTTTTTGACATCAACAATTTTTCTGGAAATAAAAGCTGCCACACACGTACCAATTTTTTGTGTTGGGCTGCCATGGCAACGGTGCCTGACTTTGTACCCACACTACTTTTACTGTCGCTCTGCCTGTCAACTTGTGAAGATGGAAACTATTATGATTCGTAATCTCAGCTAATGCCTTCTATTGCTGTAGTCGTTTGAGGTAATATCGTAGAGCCATGGCCTCGCTTGTCACGCTTCGACAAGAAGATCTTTTTTCCTAAAGTCCATGTAGCACCATTATTAATATGTTTTGAAATTGCAACTTCCTCACCGCCATCTTGAATCTTATCACGTTATGGGTCAAACAAGACTCTGTTCCCGACAATTTGACTGTATCCGCCACAGACGGACCGTCTTCGATCAGCCGACCATTTTAGGTTTAACATGCACAATCTCTGTTCCCGACAAAAAATCTTGTCTGAAACTTGTCGGGAACTACTAAACGCGTGCCGATTTTTTGTCGGCGTCAAAACATTGGGTGATTCGCGACAAAAAATCGGCTCGTGTGTAGCGGCCTTTATATACATGTTAAAAAAAAAATAAAAATAATGTCACTAGGCAACTAAGGTTCATTAAATTATATAGAGTTTTAAACAGAAGATTATCACAAAAGAAATGTTTATCTTCGATTATTTTAGTTTTGGAAGTCTCAACCTAATTCTCGACTGTCAGATTGTTTAATCGTTTGAATTAAAAGATAAAGTCAACGAATTATTTTATAGTGATGGAAGTAAAGATTTTTTTCGATGTAAAAGGGGAGAGATAATATGCAGCGATGTACAACACGAGTGGCGAGTTTTGCTCATCACGGCTTTCTTTGTTTCTAGAGCTACAAACTGCTATTGTAAGCAAGCATTTAAACAGTCCTTGATAAAGATAGATTGGAATAATCTTCTAATTTTCTATTGAAGACATTCCGTACCCGCTTTTTTAATAAGAACCAGTAAATTTCGACTGACGGGCTCGTTATTCTTAATTTTTTACACAATTTGATCCTCAATTGTTCTTAATTTGTTCTTTCTTTCATCATTGTTTAAATGCTGAACATTATTAGGAAGTTAAATTCATTTCTACAAACTAGGTTTATTATTGCTGTTTTTACATAGTTCCTAGTTTTGTCATAGTTTCTAACTATAGAAAGACCTGCAATGAACGCCACTTGTATTAACGCAACGTGCTGTGTTTTTGATAAAAAATTGCAGCTGTGTTTGCAATTGAAGTCGAGCCCCGATTGTCCTTAGTTTGTTTTGTTTCTTAATTTTTGAAAAATTTGAGCCTTGTTGTTTTATAAAATTGTTCTTATAAAAAAACGTGTATCTGAAAACATCAAACACACAGTATGTTGTTTCTGCGCCAACTATGGTATCCCTTGTTAGAATCAAGTTTTTAAATATAGCCAAGAACTGCGTCCAAAGCATTTCTTTAAGTCCTGTACCACTCAGAGCTTACTTTGTCAATAAGATCTTTATGTAAGATTAAGCTGTCCATTTTTTCAAGATGCATTATCGTTTGTTCCTCACACCGATTAATAATGTCCATGTGTGTTTTGATTGATTCCATTTTTGATCTAATACTCTTTTTTGAAATGTCAATTTTCGGCTTAGGTGGAGGTGGTAGTTTTGGTTCCGGAAGTCCAAGCCTTCGTCGAAACTTTGTCATCATGAACTCTGCTAGTTCCATGTCGTCGCTTTTGAGTTCTCGACTCTCAGCTTCGGAAGCTTCATATGTCTCGCACAAAACAGCAACAATGATGTTCATCGTGTAAACAGTCATCATTAGCGCAAATAGCCCATATAATGCTGGACCGATAACGCGGTCCGTTTTGTTAAATTCCCAGTAGTAAGACTTGCCCAAGAGTGCGTTAAACAAAGCAACTAGCGAGCGAATCATTGTTGAAAAGTCTTCTAGTACAGTGCCAAATATCAAATTGGTGAGCTGTGCAAATGCCATAAGACTGATCAAAAGAGAAAGAAACAACCCTCCGATGTCTTTTACAAAGCCTTTGATTGTTTCGTTCAAGACGTAAACTTGTCTGTTGAACCGCAATATTCGGAGAAACTTTAGAGTTGCTAGAAACACAACAAACGCAATCAGGTAAACTAGTTGCTGCGTACATGACACTGTTACTTGGAAATTTACGTAAACAAAAGGGTTCTTATCGAGGGATTCCATGACGGAACGAATGTTGATTAGCTGGACAAAGTATAACCCAACGCTTAACCATGCGAAGACGACTATCATCAGATCAACTAGGTTCCAGAAAGAGACGAAGTAGGAAAATTTTTCACGAAACAACTTCTTTAGCAGGATCACAGTAAAGTAAAGGAAATATAGAATGAGAAGGATTTCACAAGCCAAGGCTACTTTCGAGAATGCACCTTGGTTACCATACACGCGTACAGTATCGATTCTCTGGGTGGAAACTACTCCCCCTGTTGGCTGTTTTTCCATCACCATGGTAACCATGCTGAACAGATTCGTTTGAGCATTGTAGATTGTAAACTCCACGAAAATTGCTCTCGTGTACCGGTCAATCCATTTAGTGAGTTCGAGTTTAGACACAACTTCCCTAGCTTTTGCTTGATAGTATCCGAGTTCTGCCACATATCCTCCACCGTCGTACAAGCTGGTTCCACCCCAAAATGGCAGCCCGTTGAGATCAGCAGCTGACTGGTATCTGGAATGAGACATCTTTTTAAAACAATGATACTAAAAGCAGGAATCTACGATTTAAATTAGTGTTTAGGGACAGAATGAAAACAAAATTTCGATCATTTTTGCACGGATAATTTAGCTCATCTTAAAAGTCAAAAGTTGATTGCTAACACTAGTCGTCAATATTGCCATAGTGGCTTAGAATTTCTAATAACAAGACTTGTTGTCCTTAAGTGGCATATATGTAAGTACAGCATATAGGTTCTATTGAGGCCTTCCTGGAACTGGAACTGGGGATCCTGGAACACAAGTTTCGCCAACCGGCAGCATCAACAGCGACGTACATCTGTTTCGTAGGTCGAAGGTTCGAGTCCCACCGAGTTCAGAGATTTTTCTTTCCTTTGTGTGGGTTTACGGGGCTCCTTGTTAATACTGTCGATCGGCAAAACTTGGATTCCCCATTTCCAAAGACAAGGCCTCACTCGAATATGCTGTATTTGACAAGAAACTTAATAAAACTCTGTACTCCAATGCAGTTAAGTCTAAATAGGCTCTCTAGTTCTCCTCAGTCCGAGGCTGTCCAGTTCAAATCCAGTTTTGGCTTGTACTCGCAACAATAATGTAAAAGCATCGCTTCTCGTTGGAGTTTATGCTTTTTAACAAAAAACAATTCAAGTTCAACAGACGGAAGCATACAAAGAAACACTTAAAAAGGACCGAAGGCATTGATTTTTTTGGAAAGCCAAGAACAAATTTGCATAGGTGTTCTATTTTATCTTCAGAGAGGTCAAACGCAGAAATAATATAGTATACAAAATGCACTGAAAAGCAAGAGAAACCGAGTAAAGGAAAAACCCAAACTGTCCCGAGCGGGAATTGAACCCATGACACCCATGCTCTTAGCACAAAGCTACCGAGGGAACTACAGTATCAGAGTGGAAACGAACCAATCTAAGACAAGCTCTGCCATCCCAATCCCAGTCCCCCAATCCTAATTTCCTCTGGACGGTTTTGGCTTTTTTTATTGGTTTTTCTTTCACTTGCCTTTGGAATATTATAAAAGTTAAGTTTGACCTCTCTGAAGATAATCACGTTGAGCAAAACATGCATTTGTTCCATTTACTGTTCTGTTTTGCTTGTTAATAATGAGCTACTTACCGATAATTCTTAGGACAAATGTCGAGAGCAAGTGTTTCCCGAGACACGTTTTTATCAAAGCTCACCCAACCAGGTTTGAAGAAATCTTCCTCTCCTAACAATAAGCTGTAGTGACCAGCACAACTGGGAAGATACATCCTTGAGAAATCCGGCGGAATTTTACATGTTCCATCTTGGAAAGAAAGGAGTACGATATTTTAATTTGAAATTGACTTATATGGCAACATGAGAACATGATCTTCTTCAAGTATTATTTTGTGTTTACCCATCTAACCCTCAAAGATTTTGATATTATTTTCATATGCATCAGAATAAAAGAAAGGTTACTTCATTATTTTCCCAGGTTCAGTTTGAGACTGGAGCTACTCTTGATTCGCAGGGTCTGGTTAACCCATTTCATGATCAACTTCTTCGATTCAACCCTCTCAGTCCTGATTGTGTTGGTAAATTTTCACAACTAGAGCCCATACTTTTCATTCAACAAGTTAGGTGAATTTTACTTTTCATCTTCAGTAGCTCGCTTGATCAATTCTCATTTATTAATGCCAAAATGACTTGCTTTGTGTGTTTAATCTAAAGGCAATCAGATGCTGATGAGTGTCTTGGACTGAAAGAGTTAATTTCAGTTCAGGCGGGCTTCGAACTGTTTGTCACTAGCTTCCTCTTCGACCTGTTTTTTGTGTGCTATTTAATAAAGAAGATAAGAGCAAACTAACTGAAACCATTTAGAATCAGTGAATAGCTTGGTTCCAGTTGCTTGATTATCTTCGACTATTCGTTGTCTAGGACCAAACAACTGTACTTAGAAACAACTGTTCCAAACACTTTGGAAGTAGCTGCACTAGCTAACAAAAAATGGCTTGCCCTTTTTTGTTTGGACGAAAAAAAATGTTTCCGTTTAAAGTGATCGTCGCTGGTTAGGTAAAAATCAAAAGTTGAATACATGTACTTTTTTTATTTTCATGCGTTTGGTCAAAATCAAAGATGGG